>VMDO01006452.1:0-100192 GCA_007922755.1 Pedetes capensis
AACTTCTTGAGGGTAGATATTCAATTAATTTCCAGTATAATCTCTTAGGACAGTTTCACGAACTCCATGGTTATTCAATTAATAATAATTAAATACACTTTTTTCAGACTCAATCACTGATTACTGGATAGTAATTACCTCAATGGGGGCACAGAATGGAGTCAGAAATAACTGTTTGACTTCATCTGGATCAAATTAATAGAGTTCACAGCAGAATTCAATGGGTAAAGACAAGGATAAATGCCTTTGGGGTAAAATTGCATGAAGTGATTAAAAGGAGCAATGCTGACCTTTATTTTAAACTATAATAGCTATACAACCTAGTCTCTTCACCAATAATTGTTAATTCCCAATATTTTCCAATCCTTCTGGGCATATTTTAAAAAGATTGTATATTAAAAGAGACTGCCCTTCTGGCCCCAACTAAGAATATA
Organism: Pedetes capensis; assembly: GCA_007922755.1. Taxonomy (NCBI): domain Eukaryota; kingdom Metazoa; phylum Chordata; class Mammalia; order Rodentia; family Pedetidae; genus Pedetes; species Pedetes capensis. The sequence continues at coordinate 435 of VMDO01006452.1, forward strand.
CATAAGGAATCTGAGTCTAATTATCTAGCATTACATTAGTCCCCTAAGAAGAAAATAAATGTAAAGTTTAAAAACATGTTTAATACTTTCGTTTTTTTAGAAGACCTAGAGAATGCCCTACTTCTCATTAGTATGGAAAACAAATATATACTGTACATTGTTATTTCTTTCAAATTTTAGAGTTTACAAAAGACTGTCCTCTTCTTTTGGTCTTTTTCATTCTCTTTTTCTCTTCCTTTCCCTTCTCTTCCAAACTACAGAGTCCTAGAGCCACGGATTGGAGCAGAGTTAAGGGAGGTACCTGTCTCCAAGGGAGTTAGTGCCCCAAAGCATGACACTAGAGCTCAAAGGGGGCCAGAGAGGGACTCCCCAGGACTCCCCAGGATGGCTTCCCCACAGCAGGTCACAGATGGGTAAGATGGGTGCCTACCAAAAGGGGCAACTTGCTGTGGACTGTCAGAATTTAAACAGGAGGAAGAGGACATCCACACATGGAGACTTCCCAGCACAAACAGTGAAAGCCAAGCATGGTAAAAGGGTGTCCATGAGGTGGGCACAGCCCAGCACAGGGTATCTCATCTCAGGTGAGAAGAATGTCCACATATGCAAGAAAGTGGAGCAAAGATGAGTTTAAAACAGGGGACCAGTAGAATAAGTAAAGCAAGGATATTAAGAGTCAGGTTCCTCATGGCCAGAGAGAGAAGATACAAACATGGAAAAGAAGAAAGCTAGAAAGAACCCTTAGTGTCAGATTGGACTTGGAGGTATCAGTGTGAACTCATGTCTCTCAGTTTATGTGGGTACAGAGATATGGAAAGACATATAGAGGCAAATGTGTCTTCATATGCGAATGTAACCCTCCTAGCTCTGTCCCGTGAGAGTGCCTGAGAACAGACAGACCACAACAGTAGTGAAGACAGCTAACACCCAGATCTTGGATTATTAGTACAATTCTATAATAATAGTAACCGTGTTTCCTTGGAAAAGAAATGATTCCACAACCAGAGAAGGGCAGTACAAGATGAGCCAATAGCATCTTGATATGGCAGAAAGCAAGGAAGTGATCAGAGAATGATGGGAATCTGTCAAAATCACATAGAATCTAGCTTGAAGGGGCTGCCACTGGCCAAAACAAGGATCACTTAAGTATCAAAATTGAAATAGCAATTATAAACTGAGTGTGGTGATGTCCCAGCTACTGGGGAGGCTGACGCAAGATGCCCATTTGAGGCCAGGTGTTCAAGGCTGGCCTGAGCAATATAGCAAGATCCTGTTGCAAAGGAAAAAAAATAGTAATTATAATCTACTTAATAAAGTAGAAAACCATGAGTCCAAAGAGATTTAAATAAATGAATAAGTTGAAAGTTTGGTGAGAAACACATTTTCAAAGCACCAAAAGGAAGAAGAGAAACTTTCAGTGGAAAAGCCTGGAAGACATCATATTAATCAGGTGATCAAATTGTGATGCATTAGTAGCGAGACAAATTTAAATTGTGCAAAACTAGATAGGATGCAAAGATGCAAAGAGAATATTGTGCTATTCCTACTGCATTAGTCAGGGTTCTCCAGAGAGGCAGAAGCAAAAGGAAGGGTAGATTAGATAGATAGAGGACAAATAGATAGATAGATGATAGATAGATAGATAGATAGATACATATAGATGATAGATAATAGATAAATGATAGATAATAGATGATAGATAGGTATTTAAATAGATTGATAATAGAGGTTGTTGTTGTTGTTGTTAGGTGCCATCGAGTCGGTATCCAACTCATAGCGACCCTCTGTACAACAGGGGAAACACTGTTGTCAGTGCTTCTCTGCTGTTCATAGGGTTTTCAATGGCAGATTGATTGTTGGGAGGGGGTTACCAGGTCCTTCTCCCAAGCCTACAGCTTCTGGTGTTCCCTGGTGGTCTCCCATCCAGGTGCTAACCAGGCCCGACCCTGCTTAGCTTCCGAGATCTGACAGGATTGGATGCCACAGGGCTACAATTGCAGTGGATAATAGAGGTAGGTGATAGATAATAAAGATTGGTTATAGATAGGTAGATAGATAAAGTTGTTGTTAGGTGCCATCGAGTCGGGTCCAACTCATAGTAACCCTATCTACAACAGATGAAACACTCCCCCACACCATACCATGCCTGGCACTATTGTCAGTACTTCTCTGCTACTCACAGGGCTTTCAATGGCTGATTTGGGGGGCGGAGGATGGCAGTGGGCTGCTAGCTCCTTCTCCCAAGCCTATGGCACCTAGTGTTCCCAGGTGGTCTCCCATCCAAGGACTAACTACCTGACCCTGCTTGGGTTTCAAGATCTGATGGGGTCCAATGCCAGTGTGGTATGGCTGCAGACCACAGATAGATAATAGAGATAGGCAAATGATGGGTAATAGAGATGGATGATAGAAAAAATGTGAGAGGATTAGGGAAATTGACGTATCGATTATGGAAGCTGCAAAGTGCCACAATAGGCCATCCATAAGCTGAAGAACCAGAGAAGTCGGTAGCGTAGCTGTCTAAGTCCAAAAGTCATAAGACCAGGAAGGCCAATAGTGTCACTCTTCGTCTAAGGACAAAGACCTTCAATCCTGGGGGAAGGTTGGAGAATGGAGCAGAGAGCTGCTGGTGTAAGTTCAAGAATTCAAAGATCACAGAGCCTGGAGTTCTGACATCCAAGGGCAAGAGAAGGGTGTCCCAGCTCCAGGAGAAAGAGAATGGATTCACTTTTCCTCTGCCTTTTTGTTTTATCTGAACCCTCAGTCAGTTAGATGATGCCTGGGCAGATCTTCCCTGCTCCGTTCATCAACTCACACACCAGTGTCTTCCAGAAACGCCCTCACAGATACACCCAGAAATCATCATGCATCACTTACTGACAGGGATACATTCTGAGCAATGTGTCATCGTTAAGTGATTTTGACACTGGGCAAACATCATAGAGTGCACTTATACAAATGACATAGTTTAAGTCAATCACTTCAGGTGGCCCCTTGAAGCAGTCAAGGAACCTGATAAACATGAGACATTTGAGGCCACTGCTGGCATAATGTGGCATACCGCTTTATAGTAAACTTTTCTTATTTATAAGCAGAAGGCATGTACACAAAAATAACTATTAAGCCAGACATGGTGACACATGCCTGTAATCTCAGCACTCAAGAAGTGCAGCAGAAGAATCAAGAATTCAAGGCCAGCCTGGGCTACATAGTAAGTTCAAGGCCAACCTGGACTACTGAGTGATATTCTGTCTCAAAACACACACACACACACAGACACACACACACACACACACAAACACACACACACAGACACACACACACAGACACACACACAGACACACACACACACACATATTAAAAAATATAGTTTATTAAATGCATAATCCAGTAACATATTAATTTATTATCTTTACCAAGTATGGACTATGTAGAATTGTGTGTGTTATACTTTTATACAGCAGGTAGGATAATAGGTTTGTTTACACCAGCATCATCACAAACACACGAGTAATGCTTTGCACTACAACATTATGATGGCTACAAGGTCACTAGGTGATAGGGATTTTTAGCTCCATTATGATCTTATAGGACCACCGTTAATAGAAATGTCACTATGCGGTGCATGACTATAATGCTTTACCATCTCTCTTTGTTGTTGTTAGTGCCATCGAGTCCTGTCAGACTCATAGCCACCCTCACAGGGTTTTCAGTGGCTGATTGTTTCGGGATTGCCTCAGGAGTAGACTGCCACATCCTTCTCCCATTTTTGTGGTGCTGGGAATTGAACCTGGAACCTCAGAGACTGCCGAGCAGCACGCTGCCAACTGAGCTAAATCCCAGCACCTTACCATCTCTCTTTGTTGTTGTTGTTAGGTGCCGTCAAGTTGGTATCCGACTCATAGCAACCCTCATAGGGTTTGCAATGGCTGACTTTTTTGGGATTGCCTTGGGAGTGGGTTGCCACGTCCTTCTCCCATTTTTGTGGCGCTGGGAATCGAACTCGGGACCTCAGAGACTGCAGTGCAGTGCTCTACCAACTGAGCTAAATCCCAGCCCCTACCATCTCTCTTGTTGTTGTTAGGTGCCATCGAGTCGGTATCCGACTCATAGCAACCCTCATAGGGTTTTCAATGGCTGAGTGCTTCGGGATTGCCTTGGGAGTGGGTTGCCAGGCCCTTCTCCCATTTTTGCGGTGCTGGGAATTGAACTCGGGACCTCAGAGACTGCAGCGCAGTGCTCTATCCACTGAGCTAAATCCCAGCCCCACCATCTCTCTAGGTAGCCTTTAATCAGTCAAGTTTACACCTAAAGTTAGCCATCACATCTACAATAGATGCATAGCCTGAAACATGATCATAAAGAAACATCAGACAACCTCAGATTAAAGGACATTTTACAAAATAACTGACCTGTGAGGGACAGGGCCATGAAGACTGATGAAAGACAGAATACTTCCTCTCCACTGAAGAAATTTTAAATGATAGCTAAATGCACTGTGTGATTCTAAACTGGAACCTTAATCTACAAGGCATGTAAATGGGACAATTGGTGAAATTTACATGAGGTCTGAGGATTAGAAGTTAACAATTCCTGATTTTGATGGTTCCATTATAGTTACGTAGAAGAATGTGCTTGTATGAAATACACGCTGATATATGTACAAGAGGGCTAGAATTTAGCTCAGTTGGTAGAGCGCTGCTCTGCAGTCTCTGAGGTCCTGAGTTCAATTCCCAGCACCGCAAAATGGGAGATGGAAGTGGCCACCCACTCCCAAGGCAATCCTGAAAAATATCTTCCATTGAAAACCCTAGGAGGGTCGCTATGAGTCGGACATGACTTGACGGCACCTAACAACAACAATAACAACAACAACAACAACATATGTACAGAGTATTTAAAACTAAAGACATCAGGTCAGTAATTTACTCTCAAATTGTCAAGAAAACAAAATGTTTTCTGTCATGTGCTGTACTCGCAACTTTTCTGAAAGTTTATTACTGTTGCAAATTTTAAAATATATTAAAAATAAAATAAATCTCATTATCCAGTTTGGAATATTCCCACTTCTTACTATTATACCTTTAGTAATATGCAAGATGCATCTGGAACTCCTCAGGGAAAGACAGTGTCTCAATCATCTCTGTGTCCCCAAAGTGCTGGTGTGCAGAGGCATGTGATGTTGCCGCTTGGCTGAGCACGATAAATCCCTACCGGCACCCTTATGCATATTCCCAGTTGTTACTTCTTCCCGTCAACTTCAATGATGCTTCCAGGAAGGTATATTAAAATGGTAATGCCTCAGCAATATTTTTCACTTCTCTCTTATGGCCTCAGCTCACATCTCATTTCACCCCATCGCATCCCCCAAATAGAATTAAATAATAGCCATGCATATACTAAACAATAAAAGTCTTCACCATGCTTAAAACATAGTCATTTTCCTATTGCTTAGGTTCTCTGGTTAGAGTATTTTTTCTACTTTATCCTCTTACACATAGGGTCCTGCATTTTCCCGAATTCAACTTCCACATAGGTTTTTTTATATATACATTATACATTAGCACTCAGTTTTAGGACACATTCTGAACTTTTCCTTGACATCCAGACAAACATCTTGAGCCATGATATGGGGAACTGCCTGAGGCCAAGCAGCCACTCAGTTTCCCAGCACAGCCATCTCTGTGTGGGTAGTATTCTGGAAAGAATCGGACTGCTTTATTATACTCACTATTAATATTTTAGAAAAGTAGTGGAAATTTTTAAAAATGGAATGGTTGATACTAGTGAAAAATATAGAGTTCATAAAAGTTATTCTGTTGAGAGAAGATGGAAATCAGTAGACATGCCAAAAGCCACACAGCTCCCTCCTCACTCAGATGTTCATCGGACTGAACCCAAGAGACAGTATGTGCTGCTGTAGGGTGGGGGATCAAAACTAAAGAACAAGCTGGGCACGGTGGTGCACGCCTGTAATTCCACCGGCTTGGGAGGTGGAGGCGGGAGGATGGCAAGTTCGAGACCAGAGGCAGTCTGTGTAACTTAGCAAAACGCTGTCTCAAAAAGTAAAAAAAAAAAAAAAAATTGGCTGAGGGTGCAGTTCAGTGGTCCAGCACTTGCTGAGCATGCAGGTATGAGGCCCTGGGTTCAACCCCCAGTACCACAAAAAAGTAAAATAAAAATAAAAATAAAAAAACTAAAGAACACACATGGCACGTGAGAAATGCACCTTCAAAGACTGTTACAAGTTAGTATAATTAGACTTACACTATAAAATATGTTTCATACTCAGTTTGCAGATGTGGTTTGTGGAAAGATAGATATAAACATAGGCACAGGCACAGGTACAAACACAAGCCCAGGCACCACATAGGCACAGACACAGACTTAGACACAGACACAGCCACAGACATAGGTGCAGGCACAGGCACAGACAGACACAGGCACAGGCATAGACACTGGCAAGACATAGACATAGCACAGACCCAGACCCAGGCACAGGTATAGACACAGACACAGACATAGAGGAATAGCCATAACCATCGGCATAGACATAGACAAAGCCACAGATACAGGCAGACACAAGCACAGGCACAGACACAAACAGAGGCATAGCCATAGCCATAGGCACAACACAGACATAGACAGAAATAGACACAGGCATAGACATAAGCACAGGTGCAGACACAGGCATAGCCACAGCCATAGGCATAGATATAGACAGACATACAGACTCAGGCACACGCAGGGACACAAACACAGGCATAGCCATAGCCATAGCCAGAGACACAAGGACAGACATAAACCCAGGAACACTCATAGCCATAAGCATAGACACAAACACAGGCATAGACAGAGGCAATGACCTAGACACAGGTACAGCCAAAGCCTGTGCATATCCATAGGAGTAGCCATAACTATAGGCATAGACACACCGACAGACACAGACATAGCCATAGGCATAGTCATAGCCGTAGATACAGGCAAAGATGTAGGCACAGGCAGAGGCATAGCCATATGCACAGGCACAGACACAGGCATAGGCACACAGACATAGACACAGATACAGATACAAATAGATGAAATACAGAATGTCTCTGGGCTCCTGGGAGGAAAAAGTCAATCCTGCTCCTAAAGTTTCAAGCTTGTTATTTTTAGCACCCATGGCCTGGGGGTAGGATAGACTGTTGAGAACCTGTAGTGGTCAAGACAAGGACCCTCACCTCAGCAATGATGCTGGAACTATAAACCTCCCAACCACCCCCATAAGTCTCACGTATGAAGCTCAGGAGAAAGGAACACATTGATTGTCGATAGTTCTAGTTAAAGCCAGCACTGTCATAGATTTTTATATTAGCTTTTCACTTGGGTTTAAAATTCAAACTTAATGCTATATCTGAAGGAGGAAAAAACAAAAGGAGATGAGAGAGAATTAAGACAATGAAGAGGAAGAAAAAATGAAAAGAGAAAGAATGCTGAATGGAGTAGACGGAAGACGAAGGAAATGCTAAGAAAGATGACAAAGAAAAGCAGGCTGCCACTTGCTTGGGAGAACACAGCTTGGACCTCATGACCTCTAGAGCTAGTCACCAAGTGGAGTGCTCTTTCTAATTTCTCGTCCTGTGTCTTCCTCTTTTTCTTCAACATTAAAGGGTCAAGAGCGCATGGTAAGTATCCTGGTCATTGGGTTCTTTTCCAGTTCCCAAACCACTAGTGTTCTTTAAGAAGGACAACATTATTTGCATTTGTAGTGCATCTCACTTTCTGAAGCACCATCACGTCAAGAATGTTTTTGTGTGAGGCAACTGAAGCCTAATAGGATTCAAGAAAAAGAAATAAAAGAAAAAGAAAGAAAGAAAGAGCAAGAGAGAGAGAGAGAGAGAGAGAGAGAGAGAGAGAGGAAAGAAAGAAGAAAGAGAAAGAAAGAAAAAAGATGAAAGAAAGAAAGAAAGAAAGAAAGAAAGAAAGAAAGAAAGAAAGAAAAGAAAGAAAGAAAGAAAGAAAGGCAGGCCGGCCACAATGGTGCACACCTATAATCCCAGTGACTTGGGAGGTAAAGACAGGAAGATTGCTAGTTTAAGGCCAGAGGCAGCACACGCAATTTAGCAAGATGTGGACTTAAAGTAATTTTAAAATGTTTTAAAAGGAGTAGGGGTGCAGCTCATTTTCCTAGCATGTGTGAGAATCTGAGTTCAATCCCCTCCAAAGAAAAAAAGAAGAAAGAGAAAGAAAGAAAGAAAGAAAGAAAGAAAGAAAGAAGAAAGAAAGAAAAGAAAAGAAAAGAAAAGAAAGAGAAGGAAGAAAGGAAGGAGGAAGGAAAGAAGAATAGAAAAGAAAAACTGGGAAAGGAAAGAACAAAGCAGTGATGAAATGTGTGTGAAAGCCAAACTTTGTCTCAAGTCTCTGTTCTTGCACTCAAAGCTTTGGTTTTAGGTTTTTTTCCCATTTCACTGTAATTTAGGGCACTTCTATATGTTCAAATTAAATAGAAAATCAAGTTTCACTTAATTATGAGTGGAGAAACTATAATGCTAGCCTCTATGAGTGTGGCTAAGTAATCCTCAGAAAATGGAGAAATTAAACCACTGCACATACCACATATAAAAAGATATATACTATAATACATGCCAAAGTTATTTCTGTGGTAAGATTTTGGATTTTATACCATTTGTCTATTCTTGTGTTCCTTAAATCTCCCACAATAAACATGCTTCACTTTTATAAATAAATTGGATTTTAAAAGTAAGTCTAAAGCAAATATAGAATGTAAGAAATTTTGAAAAACTCTTAATCTCTCCCATCTTTCCTTTATTCACACGCCAGAAGTTATGAGTCATATTTGAATAACATCAAATGACAATCAGCAAAATCAACAATAACTCAGTGAAATTCAGAAAAATTTTATTTCCTTTTAGTATAAAAGCATAAGTGTAATTCTTCTGATTGTAAATTGATTATACCTCAGTTGCCAAAGTTGTGGTGCCTCTTTTATTCTGAAAGAAAATCTATAATATTTTACTATCCTCTCTCCCTCAAAGATTCTCAAGCCATGCAGCTCCATACCTGAAAAACAGCTGCTTCTGCAGGAATGAGTATGAGCCAGCCACAGGTGCGCAGGATTATGCAGCAGCCGAATAAAACCTGATCCTGTGTTTACTCAGGGGATATTGCTGAGGACTTTGTTACTTTACAACACCTTTTTAATGAGAAATTCCTAGCTGGTCTTCTTAGTATCAGGCATGCCTTTTCTCTTTCTAAGTTAGTTTAGGGCTTATGTATCTATACATAGTAGCTGTTAGGAAGTTTAGAGAATACCTTTCAACCAACAGGAGCAAATTGGCCTATTCTTACAACTCATATTTCATGTAACAATGTAACACTTAACTTCATCTACATCTTCCTACTCTTGTTTGTGGTCCCAACCACTGGTTGACTTGCTTCCAATTGTGTTTATCTCTTCATATCATGCATATTCTGACAAATAATCCTAAATCCTTCCTTAGGATAAGAAAGGCCATAAATAAATAAATGCATATATACATCAGAACAAAAATATACGTATACACATATAAGTTGACAGCCATACCACCCTGGCATTGGATCTCATCGGATTCAGAAGCTAAGCAGGGTAGGGCCTTGTTAGTCCGTGGATGGGAGACTGCATGGGAACACCATGTGCTGTAGGCTTGAGAGAAGGAGTAGGCAGACCTTTCTCAAAACAATCAGCCATTGAAAACCCTATGAAAACCCTATGAAAAGCACTGACATAGTGCCAGGCATGGCACAGTGTCAGAGAGTGTTTCCTTCTGTTGGATCACTATGAGTCAGTCTAGACTTGATGGCATCTAACAACAACATACATACATGCATACACTGTTGTTGTTGTTAGGTGCCATCTAGTTGTGTCTGACTCATAGTGACCCTCATAGGGTTTTCAATGGCTGATTGTTTTGGAATTGCCTTGGGAGTGCATTGCCACATCCTTCTTCGATTTTTGCGGTGCTGGGCATTGAACTCGGGACCTCAGAGACTGCAGAGCGGCACTCTACCAATTGAGCTAAATCCCAGCCCCCTACATGCATACATATATACATACATATTCTATATGTGAAAATGTAAAACATTGATCTTTGGCTGTGTCAGTTGCTGTATTTTTCACACTATGTCTACCTAACACAAGTAATATTGAACACGTAACTCAAACACACTACCCTGAATTCTTTTTCATTATAATCTTTCCAGTCTATCATCTTTAATGTGTCATAAACAATTAGTGGCAAAGTTTATATCCAAAGTAATGACTTGGGGATCTGAATTCAACCACAGGATCCTTTCGGCCTCACTAGATTGATTCACACCTCTTAGTGTGTTAGCAGAATTTCCTAGATGGCCCTCCGGAGGAAACAGAAATGTTTCCTCCCCCCAAGGTACTCTCTGATTTAAAAGCACTGATGGTTCGATTCCAAAGTTGGAGGTGGGAGAGTACGGGGGATACCAAGAGGGAAGCAGGGAGAAAGAATAATTTTCACACAATTCTAACTATCTGATCACGCAAGGTCATATGTAACTAGTTCTAGTTTTTGAAGAAGAAAATCAGATTCAAGTTAGGTAATAGTAAAAGTTATACAGCATGTTTGCTACATTAGTGAGTCAGTAAATGCTGGAGTGGGAACTGACCACAGAAAGACATTTTTCTCAAAATATTCCAAACAGAAACAAACAAGTGTGTGTGTGTGTGTGTGTGTGTGTGTGTGTGTGTGTGTGTGTAATAAAGTAAGGTCAGGGGGTAAAAGGACCATAAGAAATTGTTAAAATATGTTGAAATGCAAGGACTTCTTTTGATTACAAATAACGTAAAGAAAATTCTAAGCTTGATATTCACGAAAAATATTTTTTAAGAAAATATGGTTTTGATTTTTAAACTCTCATGATTACTCCTACGTAGAGCTAACATTGAGTAGATTTATTTGTAGCTGGCCATCGTTTGTGACAAGTATACTTTTGAAATGATTCAGCTCACAGGGAATATAAAATTTTGATCCAAATCAACTCCTTGAGATTTGGCTTAGGAAAGATTCCAAGGGAAAGTGCTGATGCTGCAGGTAAAAGCATCTGCTTACACTTCAAAACCTCAGAAGCTGGTTTTCTGGTGGTAGAGTCTATCCCTGAAATAAGAGCTCTAGTACAGGTCATACCAATCCCGCCAGATCTCAGAAGCTAAGCAGGATCAGGTCTGGTTAGTACATGGATGGGAGACTACCTGGGAACACCAGGTGCTATAGGCTTGGGAGACGGAACCGGCAACCCACTCCCAAAAATCAATCCGCCATTGAGAACCCTATGAACAGCAGAGAAGCACTGACAATAGTGTTTCACCTGTTGTATCTAGGGTCACTAAGAGTTGGATACCGACTCGATGGTACCTAACAACAACAGTACAGGTCATAGAGAATGAAATATCAATTTGACACAAAGGATTCCAAAGTTTACAAACCTTGAATAGGCACAATTAAGTCATACTTCCTAGAATCCTAAACAACAGAGTACAGAAGGAAACTAGAATCCTAGAATTCCCATTCAGACATTCAGAGAAATTGTTAAACTATTCTAGGAAACTGTCTAAAGTTGTTTTTTTTTTTCCACAAAATTTCACAACTTGTCTCACAAAGCACAGAGTGAAATGAGCTTGAAATTCCTCTAACAATTAGAAGCCATGGGCTAAACACATAAAGAAGGTGACAGAGCCTGGCATGGTAGCACACACCTGTAACCCTAACACCCAGGAGGCTAAATCAGGAGGATCAAGAGTTCAAAGCTAGCCTGGACTACATAGCCAGTTCCAGGCCACCCTGAACTATATGGTGAAAGCCTGTCAACAACAACAACAAAAAAGGCAGGTGACAGGGTCATTAAATCACATGGTCCAAACATACAACTCTAGTGACCTCTACCCTCTCTGTGGAGGGGGTTACCCCACATTTGCTGTACTTTATTGTGCACATGGACCCATTCTCAGCTCAAAAGATACAGAATAAAATCTTGCCCTCACCTTCTTTGTAGCCCATAGAAAAGAGAGAAGTTAACCAGCAATGAAAATTCAACAGGAGGCAGCAAAATATAGAGGCCGAGAGTATAGATTTAAAGCTCAGATACGTGAGTTCAAAGGCCGCTGTGCTGCTTAGCAAGGCAGGCTCCTCTAGGGGCAAACTCTGATTTTTGTACCTATTTAACTCCCTTTCAAAGTATCCTTCCCTTCATTTCTCAGCTGAAGCCTTTTGGGGGTTGCTGACCATGCCCAGCAGTGCTCCTGTCTACCATCTTTGTGGCACGTCCTGAACACGTCCCAAAGTGTTCCTGTCCACCCTTCTCATCTTTCCAACACGTGCTCCGTGATCTTGATCTAAGCAGACCCCAAAATATGCCAGTCACCTTTCCTTCTTGAATTATGACCCTCAACTGATCCTGCTCAGGAATGTACCCTTAGCTGAGAAGGCTCAGGCTGGGCCACCCGAAAGTGCCTTCCTGTATGAATATGTGTAGGCTCGCCAAATAAAAACCCCATGCTTCCTTTTTTCCAGGACGGCATTGCTTTGGAAATAACTCCTTACCTGCTGCAAGTAGTAAATCTTTCTTCAGTCTTTAAAAACCCATTGGTTCTGGCTGATTCCTTATTGGTTATGTGATTTTAAGAAATTTATTTAACTTCGCCGGGCGCGGTGGCGCACGCCTGTAATCCCAGTGGCTTCAAGGGGAGGTGGAGGCAGGAGGATCGCAAGAGACCAGAGGTAGTCTGTGTAACTTAGTGAGACCCTGTCTCAAAATAAGTAAAAAAAAAATTGGCTGGGCGTGCAGCTCAGTAGTGCAGCACTTGCAGAGCATGCAAGCGCAAGGCCCTGGGTTCAAACCCCAGTACTGAAAAAAAAAAAAAAAAAAAAGAAAGAAAGAAAGAAAAGAAAGAAAGAAAGAAAAAAAAAAGAAAGAAAGAAATTTATTTAACTTCTTGGGCTTTGGAATGTTTCGTGGACAGAGCCGCACATACATATATACAAAAACATACATACACACACATACAAACATATACAGCTATATATACCTATACATATTCACATATATATGTATAGGTCTTTACATGTGCACATATATATGTACATACACACATACATACACACGCATATACACATGTACCTATATACATGTATATATACATACACACATGAATGATTATCTCCCTCAATGAGCTGTTGTGAGAATTATACATGTTAATCACTTAGAAGACTGCCTTGCTCTTAATAAGCACTACATGTGTCTGGTAAACAACTCAATAATAAGATACAAACAAGATCCATAGGAAGCCATGCACAACTGCGAGAATTAAAAACGGGGCTTTCCACCAGCCAGGGTATGTGAGGGATGGCCTGTCAGAGGATGCCATGCTGGAGCAGGACCTGTTTTAAACTCAGGAAGAGCAAGTCCTAGTTAACCATCGGGACAAGTGAGGGACATGGTGCTCCTTAGAACTCTTCCCTTGGGAAATCCAAAAATGAAAAAGGAAAACCAAACCAGAAACAGGGCAAGGTACTACCCAATTTACAGAAAAAATAGTTCCTGATTCAAAATTCAAGAAGATTTTACATTCCATTCCCTAATGTATGTATGTTTGTTTCAAAATGAAGATAATGGCTTTTATTTCTCACCACTGAATAAAATTAATGGTGAGGCAGATATGCCCTGCCTTCTTAGGGATAGGCATGTGCTGATCTAGAAAGCAAAGGAGCAGATGATGCAAAGCTATGGAATAATTAGAAAAAGTGACACATCCAGCGTCACGACTCAGGGTTCAGCAGTTTGGAAGGTAAGCAGTAAGTGAGTAAGTGCAGGACCTCCAGACAAACATCACCCAGGCTTCACCTGGAGGAAACTACAGCAGACATCCTACAGAAAGCTCAGGGCTGCCATGGGAATGGGACAAAGGTGCTCACTACAGGTGGCTAACAATGGCATAATGTTAAGTGGGTACTTTTCTCCCCAGGTCTTTGTATTGAGTTCCCACTAAGGGCAAAAGACAAAAATATAGAACCCAGTACAATCCCAAGAAAGCCACTCATTGTGACCAAGTAATTCCACAGAGTTGCCCACTGAAGTGCTCCCAAGACATGACTCCACAGGGTGGTTTTTCTAGGGTTTGGTCTTTGTTTATACAGACCCAGAAATGTGGCTGTATCAATACTCTGAGAATGGAGCAACCTCTCTGGTTTGGACTTGTGCTAACCAAACTCATAGCAATATATTAACATAAAATGGAATGCTGATTCATCCACTTAGAATGATAAAAAAAAGAAAGCTCTTATTGAACTGGATATCAAACAATGTAGTAATTATTGAGCAAACTGTCTACCAAGCACTGGTTAAAAATTTTGCAAATATTATCCTATTTAATTCTAAAAGCAATCCTACGAGGCTAATGTCAAAGAAACTGTTAAAGCTCATCAATATCTCTATCTTACTCATGTACATTTTCCCGCCTCCCTAGTGTTCTCTTGGCCCCTAGAACACAGGTGAAGTGATGTGGGTCACATATTGGCAGAGGTGGGAAAGTGTATGGTAGGTCTTCCAGATACTTCTCCCTCTCTCCTCCCTCCCTCTCTCTTCCCAAACATGCAGATAAAAGGCAAAGGACTCTGGTATGGTAGGCCAAGTGACTGGAGGAAGAAGAAGGTGTTGGGGAAAAGACATCACAATGAGATGGAGGTTGCTCATCTTCCTATACATACCAGAGATAGTCTAAATGACCAGGCCTGGACCACATAAGCTTCCAACTAAAGGCCCCAAGTGAGCAGGGGGAAACTAGAGGCAGGAGTGGACACCACAGGGCATATGGGAGGGAGGGGATGACTAATTTGAAGGGGTTGATAAATGGAGGGGGTGAAGGAAAAACGGTTGCGACCAAAAGAAAAAAACAGGGTGAAGCATTTCCAGAATGGCAAGTCCTGGGTGCAGGCATCCCAAGGGCTGGCACAAGTGCAAAGGCAACTCCTTCCTTGCCTGCAGTCGCACCACTGTGGCATCCGATCCCGTCAGATCTCGGAAGCTAAGCAGGGTCGGGCCTGGTTAGTACTTGGATGGGAGACCACCTGGGAACACCAGATACTGTAGGCTTAGGAGAAGGACCTGGCAACCCACTCCCAAAAATCAATCCACCATTGAAAACTCTATGAAAAGCAGAGAAGCACTGACAATAGTGATTTACCTGTTGTACATAGGGTTGCTATGAGTTGGACACTGACTCCACAGCACCTAACAATTCCTTCCTTCGGAGAGCCACTGAAAATCCTGATGTCGCCATGGGCTAGCACCTTGCCTGTCATGGTAGCTACCGTAAGAACAAGTCGTACCCATATTCTCACTCTGGCCCTGTGTCCCTGATGGAGAGATCTCCATCTCTGAGCTAAGATGGAAGAAGGCAAAGTGGGTGAATTCCCACTGTGCGGCCACATGGTACTGGATGAATATGAGCAGCTCTCCTCCAAAGCCTTGGAGGCTGCCTGGATTTGTGCCAACAGGCAGAGTACATGGTAAAAAGTTGTAGCAAAGACAGCTTTCATATTCAAGTGTGGCCCCACCATGTCTGCATCATTTGCATCAACAAGATGTAGTCCTGCGCTAGGGCTGACAGACTCCAGACAGGTATGAAAGGTGACTTTAGGAAGTGCCAAGGCCCAGTGGCCAGGGCTTACATTGGCCAGATTATTATGTCTATCCATAGGAAGCTGCAGAATAAGGATTGAGGCCCTACACAGGACCAAGTTCAAGTGCCCTGGCTGCCAGAAGGTCCGTATCTCAAAGAAGCGGGGCATTACCAAGTTTAATGCAGATGAATTTGAAGACATGGGGCTCACAAGGGGCTCATCCTCGATGGCTGTGGGGTCAGATAGATCCCCAGTCTTGTCCTCTGGATGAGCAATAGGCCCTACACCCTGAGGACTTCTGCTGTTCCCTCCTTAATCACGGTAATCAATCAAGCCTACATTCTGTCCAAAACAAAAAAGAAAAAACAGTGGAGAAGTAGAAGTTTTGGAACAGTCAAGCAATGCTGAAAAAGGATCTGGATGGGTCGTTAAGATATCAAAATCCTAAACTCAAGACAAGCCCTTAGATTTTGAAGCACAGGCCCATGTTTTGATATACAGCATACAAAAACAGGACATTGGATACATTTTGGCATCTTGCCTTATTCTCATTAATGATTTTCTGGACCATACTCATGTGTCACCCTGAGTGGTTTACTTTAAATCCTACAGGACACAGGTCTGATACAAAATGTTAATTCAATATTTCTGCCCTTGTTAACAAGAATAAGTCACATAGAAACTGACAAGTTCTTGGAACAAACTTAATGAACTTATATTTTGATTTTGAGATACGCAATCATGAAAACACGAACTCTATTATTGTCTTCAACCAAGTATTTCCTTTTTGATTGTATCAAAAAGGATATGGGTGATGTTTCACATACATAATGGAGTCACTTAAAAAAAATCTCTTAAATATTCCACATGGTTAGTATATAGTACTTTCCAAACTTGCCACTTTTTTCTTTAAAAATCTCTCCTTCCAGGTGTGGTGGTGCACGTCTGTAATCACAGCACTCAGGAGGCTGAGGCCGGAGGATCACAAGCTCCAGGCCACCTGGGCTACATAGTGAGACCCTGTCTAAAAAAAAGGAAAGGAAGGGAAAGGAAAGGGAAGGAAAGGATGGAAAGGGAAGGGAAGGGAAAGGAAAGGGAAAGGGAAAGCCAGTACTTAGGGTGGAGGTGGTGGGGAGGAACTGCATTGCCAACTCAGTAACATATATATATTATTGCTATATTACCAGAAAACATGTCAAAACATTGAAAGAGAGCCCTCCCAATAACAAATAAAATGGATAGTGAGAGGTCTGAAAATTTCTCAGAAGCACCAATTCTTCTTTTTTTTTTTATTGGAAATTTTTAATGTACACCTTAATGTGATTCATTCTGACATGCTTTTCATTGTGGCATTTCCATGTATGCATTTTGATGTACATTATTCATATAGGTGCCCCCTTACCCTCTTGTATAGAAGCACCAATTCTATCACATTCTTTGGATTTTCAAGGATAGTCCAGTGAAGATTTCTTGGCTAAAGTCAGAGAATGACCAGAAAATTATTTTAATAATATAGCCATCTCAAACTAATTGATAAATTCTCACTTAATCAACTAGAACTTTCTCTGACTTTTTGGACTTCATTTATTTACAGACAAAGGCCATACCCACTTACAGATGAAGCAGGTAAAACTGTACTGGAAAGGACCCTTCACTTCCAAAAAACACAGTTCTTTCTCAGCCTGCTTAGACTCTGAAATTCCTTTTACTGAGGGCAAAGCTTATTTTTCATAAAAAGACAAAAGGTTTAAATTCTAAGCAGTAATATTTGGCTGAAATTCACAAATGTGATTCTAGAATACCTCTAAGAACAAATTTAAAGAGATAGAAGAATTTGTAGGTGTCAGGCAGGGAAAAGAGACCAAGAAAGAAAGAAAGAAAGAAAAAGAAAGAAAGAAAGAAAGAAAGAAAGCAAATACAGCTTGTTGGAATCACATTTCCAGACTTATTTTGGCTGACATAAAGGTATTTATATGTGTTTCTCCTTGATGTTTACCAACTATCGGCTTCCTACCAACTACCAGCCTCACCTAGCACAATACAATGTTAGATTCTTTGTCCTCTTGCTTCTTGCTGTGGAAATCCAACATTTCCACTAATATAAAATCAGAATTATAATAGCCAATGCGATGTCTTTTAAAATGTCCAAGATAAATCCACACAGTAGTGCACACCTGTAAACCCAGCAACTTGGGAGGCTGAGGCAGGAGGATTGCAAGTTCAAGGCCAGAGACAGCTTACCCAACTTAATGAGACCCTGTCTCAAAATAAAAAGTGAAAAATGTGCTAGGGGTGCAGCACGTCAGTGCCACACCACTCTCTTTTCATTTCAAACAAAAGAATTAATAGAAACAAAAGAATTAATGAGAGGAAATAAGACAAAAGTTAAAGAAAACAAAATAAAGTGGGTACTTAGAGAAAACATTTTCTAATGGCCAGGTACCCTGCTACCAAAATGATACAAACCAAAAAAAAAAAACCTCATAAAATAAAAACATTACTTCTAGCCAGACATAGTAGCTCATGCCTGTAATCCCAGCAACTTGGGGACACAGGGAGGAGGATCACAGACTCAAGGCCAGAGGCAGCCTGTGTAATTTAGTGAGACCCTGACTATGAATAAAAGGTGAAAACATGAGCTATTGGTGCAGCTCAGTGGTAGAGCACTTGCAAAACATGTGTGAAGTCCTAGGTTCAACCCCTAAGTAGCAGAGGGGGGAAAAATTTTAAAAAAAGATATAGATGATATAGATATAGATATAGATAGATAGATAGATATGAGTGTGTGTGTGTATAACATATACATATATGTATATATATGTGTGTGTGTGTGTATATATATATATATATATATATATATATATATATATATATATACATCCAGATTAGGTAGTATATGCCTGTAATGTCAGCACTCAGGAGGCTGAGGCAGGAAGATGGCAAGTTTGGGGCCATACTGTACTACATTGCAAGATCCTTTCTCAAAAAAGAAACAAACAAAATAAAACAAAAATGTTATTTCTAACCCTACCACCTCCCACTTTTGAGGCTGATTCTTTATAAAAAGAACAAAGTTCCATAAAGGATCCAACACAAACTCACTTTTGCCTTCAAATGAATATTTCAGACTTTTGTATTTGAATTTTCTAGATAATTAGTTCAAAATTTCACTTATTTTACCTATAATACATTCTTAAGCATACTTTTACTTTCCTTTCTGAATTTCCGAATTTCCTTTCCTTTCCGAATTTCTGAATTATTCTATAATGTACATGATATTTCAAAACACCTTTGACCTTGTACAAAAAAAGTCAACATAGCTTCAAGGAAACCTTTAAAACTACATCTATTATTTTGTGCCTGGGATCATGACTCCTGAATATTTAGCAATATCCTCAAATATCACAGAGCTTATCTCCAGGAAGCCTTTGACTATGAAAGATGCCCTCAGTACAATTCATCCAATCAGCTTTAAAAAACACTATTCTCAAACTAAAAGTAAACCACAAAATTTAAGGCTAACAGCAATATACTTTAGAAATTTTGGAACAGTTTCTCCTACTTTTCTGTATGGAAAAAAAGTCTTTAATTTTTTCCCCAGAAAAATTACAAAGTTATCATTTCCTTCTTCTCAGACCATCATAATTATATGGAATTTTCTCATTGCCTTAGACTGAAATATAATCCTTCAGAATTCCTAGCTTGTCCCACACGGGTGAATGGAATGTTCAGCATTTTTGTATAGTATGCTTCATTAGGCAAGAAATCAACCAAAATAGACATTTATGATAGGCTTAAGGTTCTCTCATTTTAAGTAAACATACACTCTAAACTTTTTTAATAAACCAAACCTCTAAATACAGTCATCCTTGGTAACTGCTCGGGATTTGTCCCAGGACCCCTGTGGATACCAAAATCCATGGATGCTCAAGTTCCCTGTATTAAATGGCGTGGTATTTGAACATAGCCTGCATACATCCTCCTACATACCTTAAATCATCTCTAGATTGCTTGTAATACCTAATATAAAGTAAATGCTATGTAAATACTTGTTATACTGTACTTATTAGGGAATAAGGACATGGAAAAATCTGAACATGTTAGTATAGATGCAACCATTATAGGCTTAACTACGTAGTATATACTCTGCACTTAATTGAATCTGCAGATCCTGTGACCTGAGGACCAAGTGTATTTAATAAGAGTTTATATTGAACATAGGCTGTCCAAAAAAAATAATAACACCAATGTCCTCTGGCCAATGTTGTTACAAAAGGCAGTGAGAGCTAAATCTGAAGGAGTACAAATAACTCGCAGACAATTGAAATCATTGAGGCCAGAACTAAAATTTGACCTTTTATTTAATAAAGCAAATCATCTGAGGAAATAAATGCAACATAGCTGAGACAGAGCATGACTCATAAATACATAAGCCAAGCACTGTTTGTGGTGTTTGCTAATCCTACTCTAGGCTAATTACTGAAGATTTGCATGGCAAATCCAAGGAAAGCTAAAGATGATTAAAAGATTCGGAAGGAATTCCTACAGTAACCTAAGAGAAAAGACAAAAGAAACTGGGGTTATTGCATTTAGGGAAGACGGAGCTAGAGGCCGACTTCCCAGCAAACTTCAGTCCACAATGGCTGCCTAGCGGGTGAGGGACAACCTGTCCGCCACTGGGATGAAACAGGAGAGGATGTCATCAGCTCCAACCCAGGGGACTAGACTCAAGACAGACTTCAGAGTAATGAGCAGCTGTTGAACTTCAGCCTGGGTGACCAGTGGGTGACAAGCGGGACCCCAAGGCCCCCAGACCCCAAGGCCAGTCTTAAAACAGAATGAAAACAGGAAAGTAAGTCCCAAAGAATGGAATAAAAGTGTATTTCTTGACAGAAAGGATCTTGAGATCAGGAGAGTGCCCATGACACATCACAGAAAGTGGCTTCCTGAGAATCCTCCCCTTCAGCTCCCTCCTCTCTCCCTCCCTCTTGCCTCCAAGTCCTCCCTCCCTCCCTCGAGTTCTCTTTTTCTCTCTCCTAGCTTCTCCTCCACCACACACACCCTTTCAGCCTCTTTCTCTCCTCACCCAGGCCCTGTGGGGAGAGGTGGGCAGGAGGATTTGTTTACCACATACCACCCTTGGCGTCATGTCTTTCTGTTAATGGTACAAACTTCCATGTATACTCTCATTTCCTCTTTTGGAGATAGTGGGACGTGGTGGGACAAGGAAAGAACAAACCTGCCAGCTAAGAGTGACTCATTGTTACCTGGCATGGTGGTGCATACCTGCAATCCCAGCACCCCCAGCACCCAGGAGGCCAACCTGGGTGACATCAAGAGACCCTTTTTCAAAAAAAAAAAAAAAGTAAATAAAAATAAAAAAGACAGTTGCTTTTGTTTACACTGTCTCTTCCAGACATATATGCAGTGAGTTCAAACTCCAAATTCCCCCTGAGGCTCGTCTCCCGTCTCTCCTTCCTCCCCACCACGCTGGATACATGGGGAGTAAGGAAGACATGAGTCTCTGGGTATGACTGAGGGATGGCCTCCTCAGAGAGGTCCCCTGCCATCTCCTTGGCCACTTCTTGCTGGTAACATCATGGTCAGTTCTTTTGGAAAAGCTGGGGTTCTCAGGGGTCTTTGCCCCAGTTAACGGTCTCTCCCTTGGCACAGGGTGGCCCTGAAAATCCTGACCTACCTCCACCTCATTTTCCAGCAGCACCTGACAGGCTACGCCAAGGCCTCATCACACTTCTAGCTACTAGAGCTCTAGTGGGTCTCAGCTTTCAATCTCTGCCTCAGGGAATATAAGAACTTCTAGATCCTTCCATATGACAGAAGCCAAATGCTTCCCAGGGCTCTGTAGTTAGCCCTCTCTCTGTTTAGATGCTGCCTTCTGCCATTTCTAACTCACTGTATGGGTGGTTCAATATTGGACATTGCTGATGCTCTTGAAAGGCTTCGAATTTCCCTAGGCTGTGTCAAGGAAAACTAGAAACAAACCTCCTTCCTCTGGAAATCATTGTTGTTGTTAGGTGCTGTTGAGTTGGTATCCGACTCATAGAGACCCTATGTACAACAAGGGAAACACTATTGTCAGTGCTTCTCTGTTGTTCATAGGGTTTTCAATGGCAGATTGCTTTTTGGGAGTGGCTTGCCAGGTCCATCTCCCAAGCCTACAGCACCTGGTGTTCCCAGGAAGTCTCCCATCCAAGTATTAACCAGGCCCGACCCTGCTTAGCTTCCGAGATCTGACAGGATCAGATGCCACAGGGCTAATGCTGCAGACTCCTCTGGAAATATACTCTCCAAAAAACACCTGGTTAGTTTTTAACTTCCTCTATGGGGGCTGGGATGGGAGAAGGATGTAGCAATCTACTCCCAAGGCAATCCGGAAGCAGTGAGCCATTAAAAACCCTCTGAGGGTCGCTATGAGTTGGGCACAACTCGAGAGCACCTAACAACAACAACAACATGGGGGCTGAGGTTTAGCTCAGTTGGTAGAGTGCTATTCTGCACTCTCTAAGGACATGGGTTTGATCCTTAGCGCCACAAGTGGGAAAAGGACATGGCAGTCCACTCCCAAAGCAATCCTGAAACAATCAGCCACTGAAAACCCCATGAGGGTCGCTATGACGATAGCACTTAACAAGTAATCCTTTGGTCTCGACCATGAAACTGTAAGGAGAAAATCAGAGTCAACTAATGTGACCACTTATCACCCTTTCTCCTCCTCCCCTCTCCTATCTTGGGTGTAGAGTACATGGGAGTATGTATATGTGTAAATCTGTTTGTCTGTCCTTCTGATACACATACACACAGACAGCACTTCCTAGTGCTATCTATTTCCTCTCTCTATGAGATAAGAAGCACTGATTGTTTGAATTTCCTTCAGAACTTCTTTGACACTGCCCTTTCCTTCCATGGAAACTAAGCCTTAGGGGTGAAGTAGGAACAGGAATTAGTAAAAAATAAAAACGTTGTGCTTAAATTGGATTCCCTAATTCCCTAATTAATTGGATTCCTAATTATGTCACAATTGATGTCTATTTTCTGGGGCATAGATATGAAATAGGTTAGTGTTTTTCCTTCCCCCAGTCACAGCCACACTCCCTATTTCTCTTTGTAGTCACTCCATGACATCCTGGACAGACTGCATCCTTTTCTCTTCCATTCTGGGGATGAATGGTCCACCTACAACTTCTATTGCAAACTCCGTTTAAGTGTATCTCTTCGTCATCCTACTATTCCAGAGAAGGCTGAGTCAGGACCCTGAGGGCTTGGAGTGAGATGAGGTTAGGGGTAAACCTGGCTCTGAGACACCCTGGCCTGGCTAGTGCAAGTTATTGTTGCTGTTGTTAGGTGCCGTCGAGTCGGGTCCGACTCATAGCGACCCTCATAGGGTTTTCAATGGCTGAGTGCTTCGGGATTGCCTTGGGAGTGGATTGCCAGGTCCTTCTCCCATTTCTGTGGTGCTGGGAATCAAACTCAGGACCTCAGAGACTGCAGAGTGGCCCTCTACCAACTGAAATAAATACCAGACCCAGTGCAAATAGTAGAGCTAGGAAAAGGGTAAAGGGAAGGGATGGGAGGTGTCTCTATTCAACAGGGTTGGCATGGCCCTGTGGCAGATGGCTGCTCTGCTTTCCCATCCAACCCTGAGTATGAGTGCCAGCCTCTCAAATCCCCTCTTGGGAATACATGTGAGAGTTGGTCTGAGCCCTGGAGGGCTCTCCCCAGTTCCTGGTCTCCCCATATGGAAGATTTAGCTCTGATAGGAGCTCTCTCTTCACCCCCTCCACTATCCCCAGATGTACCTGATGTCCTCTTGTCCTAAGCAATTTCTCACACCCCAGTCAGGTGTCTGTCAGCTTGTGCTGTGGGGCTTGAGTGTTGCTCTGATGCTGAAAGCTATAGCACTGGTATTTCAGATCAGCAGGGCCACCCATGGTGGATAGGTTTCAGCTGAGCTTCCAGACTAAGACAGACTAGGAAGAAGGATGCAGCAGCCCACTCCTGGAACAATTAGTCATTGAAAACCCTAAGAATAGTGGAGAATCACTGTCAAATGTGGTGCCAGGAATGAGACCCCCAGGCTGGAAGGCATTCAAGAAATGACTGGGGAAGAGTTGCCTTCTCAAAGTAGAGTCAACCTTAATGAGGGAATGGAGTAAAGCCTGTGGGACCTCCATTTGCTAATGTGGCACAACTCAAAATGAGAAGAAACATAGTGGCTACAACAATGGGCTGAAACAGAAAAAGATCGTGTGCATGGCACAGTGCTGGGTAATGTTTCGTTCTGTTATGCATAGGGTCTCTATGAGTCAGACACAACTCAACGGCACCTAACAACAACCTTAGCCATGCCAGGCAATGGGCAGGCAAGCTGCCTGTTCCACAACAGCATCTTCTCTGTCCACCCACCTCTCTCCAGCTTTGGGCTTCTCTGGGGGGACTGGGTAGCCTTGCAAGTCTGCTGCCTAAGCAGAGGTCAAAAAGGGGCAGTTCTAAAAGCCATCAGGGTGTTGAGGGACAAGGAACATGGGTGCGGACTGCAGTCTGGTTCTCCATCCACTTAGGAACAATTTGGAGCAAGCGTCAGACCCCAATTACTGTTTTTATCACCACACCCTTATGTCAAATACAAGGCAACAAGCCAGGCACCATGGCACATGCCTGTAATTCCAGCAACTCAGGAGGCAGAGGCAGGAGGATTGTGAGAGGCAGGATTCGAGACCAGGGGCAGCCTGAATAACCCAGCGAGATCTTGTCTCAAGATGAAAAATTTAAAAAGGTGCTGGAGGTGCAGTTCGGTGGCAGAGCACTTGCAAAGTGAGTTCAACCCCTCAGTGCCACATTAAAAAAAAAAAAGGCAACAAAAGTCTCTCTACTATCCTGTCATTTTAATTTAATTTCCCCTATCATGTTGGAATCTCCTTCTTCCTAATGCTTTGAAAGCAGACAGTCATTTCTCTTGACAGATAACATGAATTCTGATCAACAATCACTGATGGGTAGCACATGTCATTTCTAGGTCCCTTCTAAAGATCCTATGTGCAGTGCATGCTTGTAATCCCAGTGACTGAGGTAGAAGGATCGCGAGTCTGAGGCCAGAGGTAATTGTACAACTTAGCGAGACCCTGTCTCAAAATACAGAATAAAAAAGGGGCTGGGAATGCATGCAGCTCATCAGAAGAGTACTTGCCTAGCACGTAAAAAGCTGGGTTCAACCCCTCAGTACTGCAAACAAAACAAAAACAAAACAAAACAAAAATATCCTAAGAAGTTATATATATGAATGGGGTTGTTGTTGTTAGGTGCTGTAGAGTCATTTCCGACTTCAATAGCTGATTGTTTCTCAATTGCCTTGGGAGTGGATTGCCTTGTCATTCTCCCATTTTTGCGGTGCTGGGAATCAAACTTGGGACCTCAGAGACTGCAGAGTGGCACTCTACCAACTGAGCTAAATCCCAGCCCCATGAATGAGGTAGATTATTAAAATTAATGCATTATCCTTATTTCTGAGTGAATGAAATGTTTTACCCAAATGTTACTTTCTTATTGACTAAATGCTTATTTACTATAAGTTAGTAATAATTGAAATTTTTTTCCTTCTTTCTATTCTTTCTATTCTTTCTGTTCAACTCTTTATTATTTTGATCGGTGTCTTTATGGCAAAAATAGTCCCTGCCAATGATTTGTCTACCCTACAGGTGATTTCTAAATTTAGATGCATTTAATCTGAGCAGGATTTTAATTTTGTAACTGTTTCAATATGCAAAGCTCTAGTGATGTCCACGAATCCTTGTCCTGACAGGTTTTTGGGTATGTATGTTTAGTACTCTACATCATTAATAATGATGTCAGAGGGAGAAGGAGAGGGAGAAGGAGAAGAGAGAGAGAGAGAGAGAGAGAGAGAGAGAACTTATTAGAACCTGTGCAGAAGCATCAATTTAATAGTAAAATGCTGCCTCCTTCTGGATAAATTGTATTAGACATGATAAACATGTTAAACTGCTATAGAGCTAGATCATCTTGCAAAAAAATGTGAGAAAACTTTTAAAGAAAAGTTAAAGAATTTTTTAATTTAAATAAAATAGAATTAGAGGACCATAATAAACCTTGAAGGATTATCTAGATTCTTTCTCTGGGGCAGTAAAACATCTGAACTATGTACCTCATACAGTTGATTTGATTATCTGTTCTTTTAAAGATCACTTAACAGTAAATAAGAAGTAGAAATTAGATGATAAAACTGGAATTAGCACAAATTTCATTTTTATATTAGGCCACCATAGTTAAAAATGTTAAACACTCAATTTGCATTGTCACTTACACTTACATACACGGCTATAGCACATGCCTAGAAAATGTGTGTGTCAACGAAGACAGTGGAATGCCTAGGTTCTTAATTCTGTAGCCAATAGTCATGTGAATTTGGGCAAACCATTTAATCCCTTGGAGTCCCAATTTCCTTATCTGTAAAGGAAAGTAATAAACCCATTGTTAGGGACCTCAAAAAGCCTTTGTAAGGCTCACTAAAATCAACAAAGCACTTTGTAAGATAGTAAATTCACTTCTTATCTTTGCTGGCTCTAAATTATCACATGCCTAAACTGAAAGAATAGATCCAGAGATGTGACCGACAAGAAAAATGCTTAATGATGTCTTATTTAATGTATGAGCACATCTAGTCTGGCTACACTCATCAATCAACTTGCTACAATCTAAAGAGATTGGGAAGATTAAAAACAGCCCCAGACCACAACTATACAAAAGTAAAACCTACTCTCAACTCTCTAGAGAGGACTTAGCCCCATGGTTTGAAGAGAGCAGGTGGGTCTAAGGGAAGCTGATCTGGCCGGGAACCCAGGAGACAGAGCCCTGTTTGCTCAGCCTCACATTCCCAGCCTGCCTGAAGCCTTGACCCAGGATGTGACACACTGACTTTGCCCTGTTTGTGTCAAAGTGACTTTCACGATTTGCTGAGGATCTGTCCACCAAAGTGGGACTAACCAAAATCTAAACTAACTAAAAGCACACTGGAAATTCTCCAATTCCTTATCAGGCCTCTCTCTAGTGGTCATGCAACTTAACCCTTTCATGCCTCCATAACGTTGAGAAGATGAAATGAGTTAATACAAGTCCAGCACTCAGAACGGCGTGCAGCATGCAAGTACATGCTTGCTGCTCTTAGTGCAGCTGTAATTACTGTCATACTCATTTGCTTGTCCTTGGTTCACACTTATGGATAAATGACATGTCTGTTTCAAGTTGTTGTTAGGTGCCGTCGAGTCAGGTCCAACTCATAGCGACCCTCATAGGGTTTTCAATGGGTGAGTGTTTCAGGATTGCTTCAGGAGTCGCTTGTCACGTCCTTCTCCTGAGTGTGCGGTGCTGGGGATAGAACCCGGATCCTCAGCGCAGGGAGCAGCACTCTACTAACTGAGCTGAACCCCAGCATCTCTCTCATAGCTCTTCAGTTTCCATTTTCTGAGACTTAACATTGGTCCTTTAAATTCTCTGGCCACCAACATTTACAATTATATTCCTGTGTTCGTTATATGGCATTACTGTACATATATACGTTTTTATTTTTCAGTAACAATGTGATAAATTATAACTACTGGTGCTATCTGATGGCATATTAACCAAACCAAGCAATAGCTCTTTGTCCTACAGCCATTTAAGTAGATGCCTCTGGAATAAAAGCGGAGACTTATGCACATTTCAAGCTGTTAAGTATTTTTTTATGATGAGAAAAATATTCCAATTCAATTTCACTCCAAGAGCAGAAGCAACTATCACATCCCTGACTCAAAATTGTTTGGAAAGTCACCCTAACAAAAAAGACAAGACAGCACCAAATGTTTTGGCTGAGGACTGAGAATGACATGGCCACCAGATGACTTTTAAGTTATGTTATGGTTTTTAGCTCACATTTTATCTATTTAAAACCGTAATTGGTTTGTCCTTGGCCCAATCACTGGCAATTCATATACACTACAGTACTTTGACACTGTGGGAACTCTCAGGAGTTGGCTGAATTGAAGGAATATCCATAGCAGCTTCTGCAGCTGCAGACATAAAATCCTTTTGTAGCTATGAAAAGAGAAAAGTAATTTTAAATTCCACCTGAAATCTTCAGATCAGTTTTTTTAATAAATTATTGAGAGAAAGATTAAGAGGCTGGATATCTCTTGTGTCTATTTAGCTCATATCTGTGGAACATGAAGTCTTAATAAACAATGAGCAACGTAATTCACGGGCAGCTTGTTTCAGTCGGCCACAGGTACCTTCAGCCTCTACATTTTTACCAGGTCCAGCAGCCTAATTATTTCTGCTACTTCCTTTTCAATTAAGTCCCAGGAAAGGCCAGACACGAACTAGTGAAGTATTCCAGGGGAAAAAGGGATGGAATGTCATCCTCACTGAATAAAAAGGCAATTGTGAAGAAAGAATAGCCAGGTCCTGGGCTTTTTGTTTGTTTGGTTTGGTTTGTTTGTCTGTTTTCTCTCCCCCAAGGATAGTAAGAGAAAAATACTTGATAGCCACAAAGATGAAATTAAGCCAGTTGTGGTGGTGTGTGCCTCTAATACCAGCACAGGAGGATCATGAGGTCAAGGCTAGCCCACATAGTGAGGCCCTGACTCACAGAAACACAAATTTAAAAAGGTGAAAGAGATGCTAAAATAAACCACAAAATAATTATATGTGTGCTTGCTATAGAGTGGAGAAGATAATCTTCTTTCTTGCTGTTTGCTGTTTTGGTTTTTTGAGACAGGGTCTTGCTATGTTGCCACCACTGACCTCAAACTCACGATCCTCCTGCCTCAGCCTCTCACGAGCTGGGATTACAAGCATACACCACCATGCCCGGCTCTAAAGATGCTCTTCTATTTGAGAAATTTTTCACAGAGACACCAACTAAGGACTTGGCTAGAGATGCGTTCTAGTTCTTGTAGGTCTCAGGAAGCTTCCTGACAAAGCCAATAGTGCTAAATTCAAGTTGTCCACTAGATGGCACTACTAGCTACCAGTGGAACATTTATTCCCCTGATTTAAAAAAATATGGCATATTTAATATACGTGATTGAAGAAATTCTTTTCTAAGGGAAAAACCATAGGTTGATCAGCTAAAAAAAGTAATAAAATTATCAATTACCTAATAATATGGAGAATTGAGCACAAGTTTTTATCCCCTTTGCAACCCAAAAAGAAAGAAAAAGTTATAACATTCACAGGGAAATGGTGCATGAGAAAGGAAAGGCAGTAGACCAAATCACATCTTTAGAAAGTTGTCAACATAGCTGGGCGTGGTGGTGCACACCTGTAATCCCAGAGAGTCAGGAAACTGAGGCAGGAGGACTGCAAGTTCAAGGCCAGAGGCAGCCTGTGTAACTTAGTGAGACTCTGTCTCAGAATAAAAAATAATGAATGAAAGGAAGAGAGGAAGAAAGCAAGCAAGCAAGCAAGCAAGCGAGTGAGCGAGCTGGGGGGGGGGTTACAGCTCAATGGTAGATCACTTGCAAATTATGTGCAAAGTCCTGAGTTCAACCCCCAAGTAAAACACACACACACAAAAGAAGGTTGTCAACATGATGGCTAAAGGTTAACTGACCTAGGAAAAAAGTGAAAGCCAAGCACTAACAGAGGGAGGACCTGTGAGAAGCAAGCCTACTCTGGAACTCTGGAGTTCAAGGATCAAAAGTGCCACCCTCCCCCCCATACCCCACCCCTCCCCGCTGGCTGGTCCTGGAAAGATAGGGGCCAGAGGGAACCGAGAACAGAAGAAAGTTGAGGAAATCCACATACTGGCCTACAAGACCTCCCAGCCCCTTTCCCCACTCACTTCCCAGGAAGCTGTCCAGGTGCGCCAACCTCTCCTCTACAACTAGACGCTGATGGATGCTACCATGATCCTACTGTATGGGTGGCCTTTTGGAAATTGGTTTGTTCCTCGCTTGTTAATCCTCCAGTAAAACTTACCATTCACTAGGCTTCCCCTCTTCCTACACGATCAGCTTCCATCTTTTTTATTTGTTTCTGTTTGTTTGTGGTACTGGGGATGGTACCCAGGGCCTTGCATATTCTATGCAAACGCGCTACCTCTGAGCTACATCTCCAACCCGATCCTCAGTCTTAAATATGAAGAGACAAAGTTTGTTTTTTAATTAGACAAAGTACAGACTTTTGAGCTGATAAAAACAATCCATTGGTCAATAAGAGCATTAATTGGTTGATAAGAATATCTGATTAATATCAATTGATGTTGTTGTTGTTAGGTGCTGTCAAGTAGGTGTCCAACTCATAGCGACCCTATGTCCAACAGGAGAAACAGTATTGCTACTGCTTCTCTGCTAGTCATAGGGTTTTCAATGGCTGATTATTTTGGGGGAATGGGTTGCCAGGCCCTTCTCCCAGGCCTACAGCACCTGGTGTTCCCAGGTGGTCTCCCATCCAAGTACTAACCAGGCCTGACCTTGCTTAGCTTTCAAGATCTGACGGGATGGGATGCCACAGTGCTACGGCTGCAGGCAATAACAAACAAATATCAATTTATATTAATCAATTATACAGAAGACAAGAACAATTGCTTCCGCAATGACCTTGAGTACAAGGAAGGAGGACTTCCTGGCACAAGGGAAGAGGTGGCCCTTAGCTAAGGGGATGGACAGCCCACCTACAGAAACTGTGAGGGAAGCAGAGTACATGGTCCAGGTGCAGAGGGTAGTTGGACATGGTGGTGACAATCATGGACATTATACTCGGATTACTTCTGTTTTCTTGAGGAAGCTCACAGAATGAGGATGTCAGAGGTATTAGAAATTTGAGGGAAAAAGGGAAGGTGTGAAAACTAGATATGTAAAAAAGTATGCTTTTTGTCCAGATGGGGGAGGGTGAATGTCCCAGGGAAATGTGTGGTTGCAAAATTAAGGGCCCACTTGAGGTTGGGGTCCACTTAGTATAAACTGAGCCTGGATGTGTGTTTTTCTGCAGCTGGGGTTTAGTTCGGTTGGTAGAGTGCTGCTCTGCACTCTCTGAGGACCCAGGTTTGATCCCCAGCACTGCAAAAATGGGAGAAGGATGTGGCAATCCACTCTGGAAGCAGTCCTGAAACAATCAGCCATTGAAAACCTTATGAGGGTTGCTATGAGTTGGACCCAACTCAAGAGCACCTAACAACAACTACATGTTATGGCTGAATAGGTTCAGGTTGGGATCTGAGTTATGAAAAGGAATGATTATAATGACTGATCACAGAATTTAAACCAGGTAAAGAGAATAGTGAAATACAATGTGGAATCGAAAAGTACTACTAAAGGAAGTGAGTTGCAAAGATTGGAGGTAAGAGCCGGGCGTGGTAGTGCACGCCTGTAATCCCAGTGGTTCTGGAGGCAGAAGCAGGAGGATCGCAAGTTCGAGATCAGATGCAGTCTGTGTAACTTAGCAAGACCCTGTCTCAAAAAGTAAAACAAATGGGCTGGGGGAGCAGCTCAGTGGTCCAGCACTTGCAGAGCATGCAGGCTCGAGGCCCTGGGTTCAACCCCCAGTACCTCAAGAAAAAAAAAAAAAGGAAAGAAATTGGAGAAAATTATCTTAAGTAAATGAACACAAGCCCCAAAAGAGAAATACCACATTTTCTCACCCATACGTGGGAACTGAATCAAATTTAAAAAACAGAAAAAATCCTATACATCAATTGGACCATAATAAAAAGCTCATGTAAACTTAGTGGAGAAGGGACAATTTAAGGAGCGGAAAGAAGGAGGAAGGGATCTAGCAAAAGGAAGCGATGATGGGAGAAGAAAGGAGGGAGAGGAGGGACAAGGAGGAGCAAGGAATGAGAGAGAGGGCAACCTCAAAGTAAACAGCCCAACTCTAATAGTTCGGGAAATCATTATAATAACACCAACAATACCAAAGGATGGCAATAATGCAAATGGGCCAGATTATTCATGTAATCCTGCTGACAATGTAGAAAGATAGATCACTACAGAAAAAAGTTTGGACTTGAATCATAACTGAGATGCAAGGGTATATAGAAAAATATTCCCACAAAAAGACATCCAACTAGAAGAGAGGTCATTGGTGAGGGGTGGGAGAGAGGGGAAAAGGGACACAAGAGGGTAAGGGGGAAGTTATCTATGCAAGGTACAATGAAACACATATGGAAATGTCCAATGAAATGCATGTCAGAATGAAACACATTAAGTAGTACATCAAAAATTTCCAGTTAAAAAGAAAATATGTATCTTGATTACAAGTTTTGTGGCACTGCCTTAAATGTTGCAACTGAAACAATTGTCTCACTTACTCTACTCTGGTCCAGCCCTGGGGATGTTTTAACTACTTTTATTAAGGCATCAGGCCAGGCACGGTGGCATGCGCCTGTAATCCCAGCGACTCAGAAGGCAGAGCCAGGAGGATGGCACATTCAAAGCCAGAGGCAAGCTTGTGTAACTTAGTGCAATAAAAAATAAAAAATGGGTTGAGGCTGCAGTGCAGTGGTAGAGCACTTGCAAAGTATGTGTGAGGCCCCAAGTCAACCCTCAAGTACCACAAAACAAAAACAAAAACAAAAAAACACCAGGCTTCTCCTCAGTCTATTTGAAGAAACATATTTCCAAACAACAAACAGTAAGAGCAGGCAAGCATGAATTATAAATAACAGGGCTTTCATCAGGGAATGATTATGTGTTCTCCCTCATGGCAGAAACAGGGCCCATCTCTCTGAAGGGACGCACAGATATTGGCTAACCTTGTTCAAAAGCAGCAGCCACAGTCTGCTAATTCATGAGAAAGAAAAAACAGTGCATGGTGGTTTCGTTGGCCTCAGAGGCCACGAAGGGGAGTTGATGAATATGTTGTATTCAGTTTGAGAGAACATCTCAAGGAAAATGCATCAGAGTTGAATACCAGCACGAGAGAGCTGGATATAGCATAGCTGGTAGTTTTAAGGCATGGCCCCAAATTTTGCCATGTCTCCCATGGAGGGGTCTATGGCTGCATCTCTTGACTGCTTCAGCCAATAGAGGTCATTGCCGTGATGCTGACAGTGGGCAGTAAGGTGCCTGCTTTCTGCACCAGAACTCCCGCACTTGGACCCCGGAGCTGCTCCATGAACCGTGCGACAGCTCTGAGAACATGAGCTGTAAGGAGAGCAAGCCACATAAAGCAGCCACGTGTAGGTGCTCCTTCCCGTCAGCAGCTAAGTCTTTGAGCCCAGCTTGAGGGACACGACCTAGGACCTGAAGGAGGGGTCAACCATCCCTGTCATGCCTGAATTCCTGACCCACAAAATCCATGAACATAATAAAATGGTTGTCCCAAAATGCTAAATTTGGGCTAATTGTTGTGCCAAAGCAGTAACTGCTACAAATGTTTATTATCAGTATAAATGAACAGACTCATTATCCAAAGATATTCCAATCACCTCAGAATGGAAGTTCACAATACTTTAGAATAGAAATTTTCCCAAATAATCTGAAGCGATCTTTACCTATGTGTATTGTCCCAGCTCATGTTTTCTATTATGGCTTCAGAGCAATGAAACATAGGAAGCCCAATCCTTTGCTAATGCTCTGTTCAAACAGCTTGTTAATTGTGAGGGTATCTTTTCATTTTTCAGTGCTAGAGATGGAACCCAGGGCTGCGCGTATTCTAGGCCAGCCCTCTTCCACTGAGCTGTATCTCAGCCCCACCAGTATCTATCTTAGTTTTAGGATAGAAGGATAAAGTTAGTAAGCATTGCCCTTTGAGCTCTCATTTCAAATTTTATCCCATGAATACACATGTTAATAAAATGTACCCTCAATCTTTCCAATAGTAGAGTTGGTTTGCACTTTTCTGGTAAGGATATCATTTCACATCTATGTTTTATGGTTTTAGCAGTAAAAATGTCATATTGTAAGACAAGTACTGTATAATCATTATTTTATTTGCATTTTAATAATTTAATAATTTAATAATTTAATCCACAACAACGTTCTTGGTTTTTATTCCCCTCAAAACACTGCACACAGTAAGAATAATAAAGTCCTATAAATATATAAAACTCTTCATGAACTAAGTGAGCTTTTTGTTTCTACCACCCTGGGATCCAGATTCCCAACTTTATAGTTTACTTCCAAGATAAGAAAGTTAATGAATCACCATCCTAGAAAGAATTGTTTGAAAAAGAAAATATCAAATAACAGTGTTTCTGTGATTTCTAGACTTCAGGATAAAATTCATACAGATCTGGGAATAACTGATCCTAACATAAATGTATGGATTTTAGTATCTAGGGTATACCATTTTTTCTGTTTTTACTACCCAGCTACTGAATGTCATTGAAATGAATAATTATTTTTAAATTACAGAATGCAGAGTAGTGAATTTTTTTTAAATATAGACAACTGAAACACAAAGAAAACTTCAGGAGTACTTTCAAGAGCTTTAGAAAAATATCAAGTAAGTTTCCAAACAATTCCTACAAGTTACTGTTGATCAAGCAGAATTACAAACACCAAAGGGATAAATTAGTAATAAGAGAACACACTTCAGTCAGTTGGTACAAATTGAGTGTATCTTCCCTGAAAGCCTTGGGACCAGGAATGTTCCAGATTTTAGAGACTGTGGGTGTTTAAATATTTGCAGAGGCTTTTTAACTACTCAGCATCCCTAATCCAAAAATCCAAAATGCCCCCAACATTTTGGATTTTTCATTTGGGTGCTAAGGATCTTCAACTTCTATTAGTATTTTTAGTGAACTCTGTTATTTATTTTGCATTAAATATTAGTTCCTTATTATTAGACATGTTTGCTCAGAAGTGAAGGAATTGGAAATATCAGTAGCAGCAGCATTCTTGTACGTGTATAATCTTAAGCAAGTAACTAGGTATAGATCAAGGATAACGGTATCCACTGGCACAAGTGGAACAGGTGCAACCACACAGAGAGGCCTACAAGGTGGACAGGTAGTCTAGAAACAGATACATTTTAGTATTTCAGAGAATAGAGTCCACAATATTCAGTCATTGAATGAACAATGAACCCCTGTGATTATTTCTTCCAAGGCAGCAAAACTACAGTTTTATTTACACTTTCTAAGGAAATACATCACAGATGCATGTGTAGGGATCAATTGGAAATGTGTTTCTTGAATTTTGTAGAACCCACAGTTATGTTATTTGGAATTGAGTTTTGCAACATTTCAAGCACCTCTGATTTATAAATGATTTTTCTCCTATTTCGGATCTAAGCAGTTTACCACACATTCTCCACACTTCCCCTTCTCCCTGTCCCACCTAGCCCATCTCTCCTTCTTTTCTTCACCATTCACACACTCTCGTTTTCACCAAATATCTATGAAAGAAAGTAGAAGGCACCCTTTACCAAAGGTATGTATGTATGTATGTATGTATGAATGAATGTATTTTGCAGTGCTAGGAATTGAACACAGTGTTTTACACGTGCTAAGTGAGATTCTTCCCCATGTGTCTGTCAGTTTGCCATACTGTGGGGGTTTGTGTGTTGCTGTGATGCTGAAAGTTATGCCTGGCATTATAGATACCAGCAGGGTTACCCATGGTGGACAGGTTTCAGCTGAGCTTTTGGAATAAGACAGACTGGGGAGCAGGACCTGGCAGCCCACTCATGAAGCAATTAGCCATGGACAACCCAATGAATAGCAGAGAAATATTGTCAGATATAGTGCCGGAATATGAGCCCTCCAAGTTGGAAGGCACTCAAAAGACAACGGGGAAAGAGTTGCGTCCTCAAAGTCAACATTAATGACAGGAATGGAGTAAAGCTTAGGGATCTCCATTACTGATGTAGCATGACTCAAAATGAGAAGGAATAACTATAAATCCATTAATAACTGGAACGTGGAATGTCTATAGTATGAATCTAGGAAAATTAGAAATTGTAAAGGGGAAATGGACCACATAAACATTGACATTCTAGGTATCAGTGAGCTAAAATGGACTGGCATGGGCCATTTTGAATCAGAAAATTATATGGTCTACTATGCTGGGAATGCTTAAAGAGAAATGGGGTTGCATTTATCATCAAAATAGACATCTCAAGATCTATCCTGAAGTACAATGCTGTCAGTGATAGAATAATATCTATATGCCTATGAAGCAGGCCAGTTAATATGATTATTATTCATATTTACACACCTACCACTAAGGCCACAAATGAAGATAGGGAAGATTTCTACCAGCTTCTACAATCTGAAATA
This sequence comes from Pedetes capensis, assembly GCA_007922755.1. Classification (NCBI taxonomy): domain Eukaryota; kingdom Metazoa; phylum Chordata; class Mammalia; order Rodentia; family Pedetidae; genus Pedetes; species Pedetes capensis. The sequence goes on from VMDO01006452.1 coordinate 36,354, forward strand.
GATCAAACATACAATCAGGATGCACTGGTAATTATTGATGACTGGAATGCAAAAGTTGGAAACAAAGAAGAAAGCTCAATAGTTGGAAAATATGGCCTTAGTGACAGAAACAAGGCTGGAGATTGCATAATGGAATTTTGTCAGACCAATGACCTTTTCACTGTGAATACATTTTTTTCATCAACACATACAATGACTACACAGAAAGAATTCACCACATGGAACATACAGGAACCAAATTGACTACATTTGTGAAAAGAGATGATGGAAAAGCTCAATATCAAATGTTAGAACAAGACCAGATGCTGATTGTGGATCAGACCATCAACTGCTCATATGCAGGTTCAAAGGGGATACAACCAAATGCAGAAATTATCGAATGATATCATTAACCTCATACATAAGCAAAATTTTACTAAAGATCATTCAAAAGCAATTGCAGCAATATATAGAGAGGGAACTGCCAGAAAGTCAAACCGGATTCAGAAGTAGGCATGGAACCAGGGACATCATTGTTGATGTCAGACGGATATTAGCCAGAGAATACCAGAAAGATGTCTGTCTGTCTTATTGACTATGCAAAGGCATTTGACTGGGTGGATCATAACAAATTGTATATAACATTGGGAAGAACAGAAATACAAGAGCGTGTAATTGTACTCATGAGGAACCTGTACATGGATCAGGAGGCAGTTGTTCAAACAGAAGAAGGAAACACTGCCTGGTTTAAAGTTAAGAAAGGTGTGTACAGGGCTGTATCCTCTCACCATACCTCTTCAAGGTCTACAGTGAGCAAATAATCTGAGAAGCTGGACTATATGAAAAATGTGGCATCAGGATTGGAGGAAGACTCATTAACAACTTACATTATGCAGATGACACAACTCTGCTTGCTGAAAATGAAGAAGATTTAAAATATTTACTAATGAAGATCAAAGAACACAGCCTTCAGTATGGATTGTGCCTCAACACCAAGAAAACAAATATCCTTACAACTGTGTCAGTATAAAACTTCATGATAAATGGAGAAAAGATTGAGGGTGTCCAAGATTTTGCTTTACTTGGTTCTACAATCAACATCCATGGAAGCAGCAGTCAAGAAATCAAAAAAGGCACTGTACTGGGAAAAGCTGTCAAAAAAGATCTCTTTAAAGTGTCAAAAAGTAAAGATGTCATATTGAAGACAAAGGTGCACCTGATTCATGCCATGGTATTTTCAGTGGCACTACATAGTTATGAAAGCTGGACATTGAATAAGGGAGACAGAATTGATGCTTTTGAATTACAGTGGTAGGGATGAATATTAAACATACCATGAACTGCCAAAAGAACCATCAGATCTGTCTTAGAGCAAGTGCAAGCAGAGTGCTCCTTGGAAGCAAGGGATCGTATGTATCTTATGTATTTTGGACTTATGTATTTGGACACGTTGCCAGAAGGGACCAATCCCTGGAGAAGGACATCATGTTTGGGAGAGTGGTAGGCCAATGGAAAAAAAAAAAAAAAAGAAGAAGACCCTCAACTAGATGGATTGACACAGTGGATGCAACCATGGGCTTAAACATAAAAAAGATCTTGTGCCTGGCATAAAATCAGGGAACGTTTCGTTCTGTTGTACATAGGGTCACTATGTGTCAGACTCAACTCAATGACATCTAACAACAACAAGAAGTGAAATTCTACCACCGAGATATACTCCCAGACTCTTGTAGAGGAAAATTTGTATGTTTGTGTCTGAACTTTTCTATCCCCAAAATAATCCCAAAACAATAACCTTGCACTAAGGTCTCATCAGACCAGACTAAAAATAAAAATGGAGTCATTCATACTAAAGTTCCACCTCACTAAACCCAACTAAGTTATTACCTAAACTTCACAGAAATCAGAAGAGATATCCCAAGAGGCCAGTTTCAATAGGCAAGAAAGTTCCCTCTGCACTAATCCTTACAAATAATTTTACTGAATTAAACTAATGTTAACAAATCAGTATTTTTCTGCTGTTCTGTCTCCTTGCTCTTTATCTTACAGCAATAGAAAGACAGGGAAAACTTGGGCTACATAGGAAAGAAAGGGCTTTCACTCTAGGATCTGGTATGACTCTTATCAGCAAGAATTCCAGCACAACCAAAAAAGGAAAGCTGCTGTGAGGACTGCCTGAGCAGAAACCAGTGCTTTTCTAAGCATCTCACTAAACCAGATTATGGACATAATTAAAATTAACAGGCCTAGGTAATTGCCTTGTGACTAGATATAGTAAGGGGCTAAGGTTTAGCTCAGTTGGCAGAGCACTGCTCCATAGTCTGTGAAGACCAGGGTTTGATTCCTCCCCCTTGCACTACAAAAATGGGAGGACATGGCAATCCACTCCCCAAGCAATCCTGAAACAGCCATTGAAACCCTGTGGGTCGCTATGAGTTGGACATGACTCAACAGCACCTAACAAGACATAGTAAGAATTTCCTCCACTATTACAATCTGGGCATTTTAACAATGCTCCTTTTCCTAGCTGTAAATCTATACCATGCACCTGCTGGGTCCTCATTGAGCAATGTAATTTCAAAAGCCCCCAAATCATACATATATCTGTTGTAAAGACACCTGGGCTCCTCTCTCTACATACACACCCTTGCTTCACTGTGAAGTGCATACTATCCCTTACCTCTTCTCTAATAAACTTCACAGTCAGCTTCATTCTCTGCCTCATCCTACAATTCTTTGTTGCAACTAAGACAAGGACTAGGATTCACCTGAATGGCTGTCCCAGGAAGGGGAACTCCTCAGGGCTAGAGGTAACACCGGACTATAGCACCCCTCACCATCGCTGACAAAATGGACCTTGAAATGACCAATCTGCTTTTTGTTGTTTCTGTATTCTGCAACCCTTTTCTATCCATAAAACCAATCTCCTCTGCTCGGTAAGAACACCTATTTTATAAGGTGAAGTATTGTCTGATTCTAGAATCAGAAATAAATCCAATTAAGATCTTCAAATTATAATTTTGTTCTTTGACACACTCATGAAATAAACTTTTTTTTTAATTCTGCAATTTCCTTTTATGATCATTTAAGGGACAGAATGGAATGGCTGACTCAATCATCAAGAAAACAGAACTTAAAGATCATTCCCCAACACCAAACAAAACACAGAAGTTAAAGAAAAAGAGGAAGCAAAGGTAAGGACAAGAGGGGAACTCAGGAAGGGAACCCAAAACACAGTAAAAAGAAAGAAGACAAGAGAAAAGAAAAAAGGAAACAGACACCCAGGCACTGCAGGTTCTAAGGAAGCCTTATTCAAGCTGGCCTCAGTCCAAGGTTTCTCAGGTGCCAGTGGCTGGGCCTCGGGGCCCACAGACCCAGGAATAAATGCACACATAGATAAAGCAAGTGAGTGCAAGGAAAGTTTATTGAGAGGATGGACAAAGTGTTCAGCGTTCAGAAGACCAGAGCAGGTCCCTCCCCACTGGTAGCTGAAGTGGGGCTGTTGTCTAAAGGTTTTCTTGGTCCCTTTCTTTGGGATGAACTCCCTGAGCTAGCTTTAGCACCTTGGTCTTCAGGTAGGGGATATCTGTATGTTGGCACAAAAGAGTTAAAGGGCAACTGTTTCTATTGGTGCTACTTAGATTGATTAGCTAGGTGACTCCTGGCCAAGTCACGAGATTTGAGCTGGTGACTGTTGATCAAGTCACTACCTGTCTCTTTTGAAGAATGGGATTTAGGAAAATAAGATTGATGTGGTTCCCTGAAACTTGTTGTTGTTGTTAAGTGCCCTCGAGTCGGTATCCGACTCATAGCGACCTTCATAGGGTTTTCAATGGCAGACTGTTTCAGGATTGCCTTGGGAGTGGATTGCCAGGTCCTTCTCCCATTTTTGCGGTGCTGGGAATTGAACTCAGGACCTCAGAGACTGCAGTGCAGTGCTCTACCAACTGAGCTAAACCCCAGCCCCTTCCTGAAATTTAGAAGACCCAATTTGTTTCTTGGTGACTGCCTTGCCTCAGTGATTCCTTTTTTCCAGGCTCCATTTCCCTGAACCTGCCTGAAATTTACTAAACTCCTAGATGGACAGATTGGAGGGCATTTAACAAATACAAAGATGGATTGACACACTGGCTACAATGGGCGTAAGTATAAAAAAGATCGTGTGCGTGGCACAGCATCAGGTACTGTTTCATTCTGTTGTGCATAAGGTCACTATGATGCCCACTCGATGGCACTTACCAACCAACATCAATAGCATTGGCATGAAGGCAGTGGCTTGATTCCACCCTTAAGTCACAGAAATCTTTGGGTCTACTTATGGGTAAAATGTAGAAAAGTTTAAATTCCTAACTTCTAATGTTGTTGTTAGGTGACATCCAGTGAAGCCCAACTCATAGTGACCCTATGTACAACAGAAGGAAATACTCCCCAACACTGTGCCATGCCCGGCCCTACGTCGGTGCTTCTCTTGCCGTCTGCCATCGCTGATTGTTTCACGGGTGGGCTGCCAGGTACGGTTTTCACAGTGCTGGGCATGGAACCCAGGGCCTCAGAGCACGCAAAGCAAGCACTGAGCTAAAAGCCAGCTCATTTCTAATACACGCTTTCATTTTAGCCTTCATTAGTTTACAAAGCGTTTGTTTAACCATCCCTTGACATTCTAACTGCTTTTTATGCCTAGCCTTTCAAGATGTCATTCCTGGATAATTGAAAGAAAAATAAGATACAAACTAAGTTAAAATTACATTAACTTCATCAGCCCAGGCTGTTGCTTATCCCAGCCTCCATACACTAAGTCTTCACTCTATGTCCCCTCAAATCACACGCTAAGAGGATGCATCAACCCAATTTAAAGCTTCCAAATAAAGTAGCCCTAAGAACGACACATTTCGCCCTTGTTTCAGGAGATCGCCCCGCTCGTAAAGCAAAGGAACTACAGTGAGCGGTGCCCTTATCATGAAACGGGCCCGTTTGGAAAACTCAATTTGAAGTTCTAGGAGATTACAAAAAAAAAAAGATGACGTTTAAGCGCGCCCGGGCCAAAGATGGGAGGAGGGGAGCGCGCACATCAGCCACCACGTTACCGGCCCGCGCCCAACGCGGCAATGGGTCTGGATTAAGGCGGATTCCACTGCTGACGCCACAGGAGGCTGGCGCTGCAGGGCACGAAGGGCGGGGCCGGCTACGTCACGGCCGCGCATGGGCAGAAGGCGGGTGGTCACAGAGGGCGGACAAGTTAGATCCGGCTGCGTGAGGGGTGGCGGAGGGAGCCGCTCGGCCGCAGCACAGGGCGGGCCTGGAAGGGCGGGCCTGGAAGGGCGGTCTTTCCGGTTTGCGAGCCGCCCTTCCGGTCCGCCCGCGCTGCCGGGCCGGGTCTCTGCTTCCCAGAAATGACGAAGAGGGCGGGCTCCTCCCTCTGGGCGGGTGTGACGTCATCCCGCCGGGTGGAGCCCGCGGCCAGGCTGTGCGGTTCCGGGGAGGAGGAGCCTGGGATAGTTCCCGGGTGGGCGCGTTCAGGCTGCGGACGTTCCTGGCACTAGTCGGACGAGCTGTGGCGCCGGGCTATCACCGAGCTCGGGGAAAGGGGAAAAGGATCTTCCAGCTGACCTGCCTCATCCGATTGCTTCCTGCACAGGGAAGCCGTCCAGAAAATTCTTCTCCTGATCTTTGACGGCCCTTTAGGGGACGTGTCGCGATTAAGGAATTGCCACGGCCTCTTAAAAGTTGGAAATGCCGTAGTAATAGTCATCATTTAAAATCACTTACTAGCCAGGCGCGGTGGCGCACGCCTGTAGGATTCCCGGCAGCCTCTACCTTATTCTCCATAAACTCAGCCCAGGGAAGAGCCCAGGTTGGGATTTCATTGTCCACAGATTTCAGACTCCACACAAAAGATACTAAATCCGTGATTCCCCCAAACGGCCTAAAAGCTGACCTCTAGATCTGGCTTTTAGGTTTGAAGCCGAAATATTACTCAAAGCGGAACTGACAACAATTATAAATGAATAAATACACTTCTAAGATTGTTTCCCTAAATTTCTATTCTAACAATTAGGAATACACTAGATATTTATTCTTGTATCTAAAGGCGAATCCAGCCGCGGTAAGAAGTGGACTGCTTCTGAGAGTCCAGTGATGTATATGAAAACACTGTAAACTCTGAAGCATTCCTGTATATCAGCTGCATCTGAAAGGCACAGGATATAGATACCTCAGAATTGTTTCTTGACTCATGAAAAGAAAAATCTTGTTCTGTGGGAGTTTCAAGGTGGGGCAGATGAGCAATATCTGGTTATGTACTATTTGTGTGACTGGCCTGATAAACATTTTCCTGAGGCAAAACTACATCTCCAGTGAGTCAAATGACACAGTGTACATAATTGAAATCAATCCAAACAGAATGCATTCTAAAGTACCCTGTAGTAAGATTCCCACATACACACAGTCATTCGGTCCACTTGTCCTAGACCATTACACTAAAGCCTGTGGATGCTATTATGGAAAGACATTAAGCAAGCCTGGGCGTTGTTAAGACAAACCAAATTCTAATTCAGCGTTTGATGTACTTTGTTTGCTGGTCAGGGCTTCACCAATTGGGTTTTACTTGGCACTGAGGCTTACATCCTTTAGTGGGTACTCACTAGAGACTTTTAAAAATAATTCTAGTTACAAAATTTCACTATGGCTGAACTTTTTTTTCCTTGGAAATAATGTATGTGATATCTGTTACTAAGAATGCTACTTATTCTGGCTGGGTGTGGTGGTAGATACCTGTAATCCTAGCACTCGGGAGACTGAGGCAGCAAGATCTATGCAAATTGAAGGCCAGCCTGGTCTATATAGTGAGTTCCAGGACAGCGTGGGCTACACAGTAAGACCCTGTCTCAAAAAAAAAAAAAAAAAAAAGAAAGAAAGAAAGAATGCTACTTATTGTGAAAGAATGTTTAGAAACTTTTATGGCCATTTGACATAATATATATTGAAGTTAATGATGATAATTCATGCTTCCATTTCCAATGTTTTAGATTTTCATTTTAATAGTAATTTATCTATATTGGGTTTTATAAAAGTATCATACCACACAAGATTGCAAGAATTATTCCTTCACTATAGTTTGAGAAGTACTGCAGTAGACAAGTGTACAAGGTAAAACATGAATGTCTTCTTGCTACCTACCTGTTTTCCCCAATTTTTCACCAACATATCTCATTACCTTCCCTAGAGGTAACAACATGATGTCTGACCTTCCACATAGAAATGTATCTCTACGCAATGTCTGACCTTCCACATAGAAATGTATCTCTATGCAATGTACACATGTTATGGTTTCTTGTTTGTCTTTTTTTAAGTGTTGGAGACTGAACCCAGGGCCTCACACTAGGTGCTTGCTCTCACCACTGAGCTATACTTCCATTCCCATACAATGTTCACATTTTCAATTTCATATGAAAGGGATCATAATATACATACATTGTGCTGGAACTTCCATTTGTTCACTTAACAACATATGTCAAGAAGTCATTTTTTTTTTCTTAAAGCATTAGCCAAATTTATTCCATTTTTTGGAGCCATGTATGGTGGGGCAAGCCTGTAAACTCAGCACTTGAGAGGCTAAGGCAGGAAGGTCTTGAGTTAGAGGCCAGACTGAGCTACATGGTAAGACCCTGTCTCAGCAAACACAGTTTATCACATTTTAAATCTGTGTATCACACCATACTCCTTAAAAGCAGAATCTGCCTTACTCAGCACCATATCCCCAATGTCTAGAATAGAGCTTGGGACTTACTTCTCAATAAATGAATAAAAGTTTAAAGATGAATTGATGAATGAATGAGTACAAACTGTTTATAGCTGGCAACACCAAAGTTCCTGGGGCCACAGCAGACATCAAACACTGGGCAACACCAGGTAGGTAATTTGCATTTCCAAGGACTAGAAAATGAATGGATTAATTATAATGATTTTACCTGATAATACTCTTTGGGTACATATTATTAATATTTTATTGGTGAGAAAACCAAACTTAATTGCCTTAATAACTTAAGCAAATTAAGTGATTTTCCTACAGTCTCACAGCTATTAGGAGACATGATTTTTTTACCCAGTAAGTTAACTCCAGAACCAGTACTCTGACCCACTGAGTGGTTCTTCCATACCAATGTTAGTAAAAGAGAGAAAAGTATCTAAATTTTTTTGTTCTTATTTGGTTTGGTTTTTTGTTTCATTTTTGAGACAGGATCTCTATATGCAGCTGGCCTTTAATATGCTCCTGCCTCAGTCTCCTGAGTGCTGGGATCACAGACATACTCTGCCATGCTGGGATAGTTTTCAATTTAACCACACCCAATTTAACCACATTATCTGAAACAGATAATGACATTTTACATATACTTACTAAACACAAAAAGAAGATGGTAATCTACTTCATTTAACCAATGTCCTGGTTCCACAACTGATTCTTAAAAAGGCACAAAAATATCACGTGCCATATGCACTTATATTGTGGCTGAAAAGTCTTACACAGACTAAGAACCATGTGGTCGGGGAATATAGTGCTAGGGATCGAACCCAGCGATTTACTCGGGCTAGGCAAGCATGCTAGAGTCTACCACTGAGCTACATCCTCAGCCTGGTTAAAGCTGAATACAGGCTTTTTTTTTTTTTTTTTTTTTTTTGTATTGGGGGTTGAACTAGGGTCTCCAGCATGCCAGGCAAGCACTTCAACATTGAACTGCACCTTCAGCCCTTTTAAAAAATTTTTTTATCTTGAGGCAGCTTCTGACTAAATTGCACTGGGTACTTCTGGCCTTGAACCTGCAGTCTACTTGTCTCGGCTTTCCAAGTCATTGGGATTACAGGTGTAAATCACAGCACCTAGGTAGTTTTTTAGATCTATTACAGAAAGTGATTTCATGTATTATTGAATTTTGAAGACCAAATATTAATTTTTTTCATATAAAATTTAACTTTTCTTTAAATTTGTGAAAAAAGGAGCAAAAAAGGGATTTCCAATAGGCCCTTTCAAGTGATTTATATGACAGTGCGTTTCCAGAGCTGATATCCTAACCCTGAATGAATACAAGAAGAGCAGGCAGGCCCATCAGAACTGTAAGCATTCAGCTTCTTGTTTTGCTTACAGATAGAACTAGCTTTAAATCAGCTTAGGAATCCCATATTACCCTTTTTACCCTATAAGCTGCATTATCTGGGTCACAGCCCTCCCTAGTGCTGTGAGGTATACATATTCTGTGTACTCTTCTCCCATGTGATTTTCACTGGTTGTCTCACTCAGAGTCAGAATGAAAGATGATTTTATCTTTCATTTTATTTTGTATTTATTTATTTACAGTACTAGGGGGCAGAACCCAGGACTTTGCACATACTTTGCAGGCGCTCTACCACTGCGCTGCACCACCAACCCCCTTTTTTATTTTTTAGCCTGATACAGGGTCTAAGTTATGCATGCTACCTCTGCCCTTGAACTTGCAGTCCTCTTGCCACCACGTCCTGACTCGCTGGGATTACAGACGTGTGCCAGTGCACCCAGCTTATCTTTCATTTTAGATACTTACGTCATATAAAGCTTCTCTGGATTAACTATCTGATTACCATTGGGACATGCATGTCAAACAATGAGTGTGTATTGATTTGGCAGAAAAGAAAGTGGTGGAGAAAGGTATTTACAAACTCATGCATTCAATTATTTTGCTAATCATGTTTTTGTTCACTGTAATGAAGAGTTTCTGGAAATAAAGTACTTATTGTCTTATATTTTGATTTGAAATTGGTAGTCAAGAAGTTAAGGCTGGTGACCCACATCTGACAGCACAAAAATCATGAGTCATAGGACTTATCTGTTTGTGCAGTGCTATTGAGACTAGGATACCAGTAAAGTTCCCCTCTTGTTGGCAGAACCCCAAAGGACACCACCCTATGTTTCCTAGGGCTGCTGTAAGAAATTACTACAAAGTCAGGAGCTTAAAACAACACATTTTGTTCTCACTGTTCTGGAGGTGAAAAGATCTAAGTCAGTTTTCTGGCTAAAATGAAAGGGTCAGCATGGCCAGGTTCTCTTGATGTGGTCTGTTCAGTGGTCATGCCCACAAGCTGTCCCTTGCTCTTGACTGCTGACTAAAATTCAGACTTGTTGTTGTTAGGTGCCATCGAGTGGTTTTCCGACTCATAGAGACCCTCACAGGGTTTTCAATGGCTGTTTCGGGATTGCCTTGGGAGTGGATTGCCAGACCCTTCTCCCGTTTTTTGCGGTGCTGGGAATTAAACTCCAGACCTCAGAGACTGCAGCGCAGCGCTCTACCAATTGAGCTAAATCCCAGCCCAAAATTCAGACTAGTTATCCAATTCCTGCCTGCAGCTGTAGCTCTGTGGCATCTGATCCCATCAGATCTCAAAAACTAAGCAGGGTCAGGCCTGGTTAGTACTTGGATGGGAGACTTCCTGGGAACACCAGAAGCTGTAGGCTTGGGAGAAGGACCTGGCAACCCCCTCCCAAAAATCAATCTGCCATTGAAAACCCTAAGAACAGCAGAGAAGCACTGACAATAGTGTTTCACCTGTTGTAATGTAGGGTTGCTATGAATCGGACACCAACTCCACGGCACCCAACAACAACAATCCAATTCCTGACATTAAATACCATAAAGAATGAATGTATCCAAGGACTGGCTTAATTGGATTATTTGCAATTAAGCCAATTTTTATTATCCACTATTTGCAACCTTTCTCTTTGGACCTAGTTTCCTTGAGTATAAAAAAGAAAAATATATTGGACTAGATAACATTAATCTAGCTCTAAAATCAGATCTGTGGGGTTACTGGCTTCACAGTTCAGTTCATCATATTGTCATTGGACTTATCTCTCAGTCACACAAGTCCAATTTATGGACATACCTCTAAAACTGTCCCAAAGCTTATTTCTGTCGTCACACACCAAAACACTTCCCTGTACTGACTTCTGTGAGTTCCTACCTTCCCTCATCCCCACAAGTCTCTGGTTATAGCAATTCCAATAGTCCTGTTCTGTAGTCCACGCCTGAATGGAGCAAAGGGTGGAGACTGCACAGCCCACTAGCAAAAAAAAAAAAAAGAAAAGAAAAGAAAAATGGAAACATGGTAGATCTGCTACAAAATGCTGCAAAGAGAATAAGATAAATGGGGGTCCTGGAACTCTCTATTAGGAGGAGAGGTCTGTGGTGGTTAGACAGAAATTTGAGGGTAAAATTGGCTCCTGAACAGAAAGAAAAAGGCAGGGACAGGCTGCCTATGTAAGGCATTAGCAGAAAACCATGCAATTTTAGTCCACAGGTTCTGATTATATGCCTACCCTACATACTGGGTCTCCCCAGTGCTGTAGAGAATGCAAAGTAAATGTAAAAACAGTCTCCATGTTTAAGGAGCCAAGACATATCCCACCAAACAATCAAGAAACAATGCATAACAGTATACAATCAGGCATCAAAATGTATATTTTGTTGTTGTTGTTGTTAGGTGCTGTCGAGTTGTGTCTGACTCATAGCGACCCTCATAGGGTTTTCAATGGCAGATTGTTTCGGGATTGTCTTGTGAGTGGGTTGCCACATCCTTCTCCCATTTTTGTGGTGCTGGGAATCGAACTTGGGACCTCAGAGACTGCAGAGCAGCGCTCTACCAACTGAGCTAAATCCCAGCCCGCAAAATGTATATTAATGGTCATAAATGCTAGAAAGGGGCTGTTGCGACTCAGAAAATGATATCCCAAAGTATGGCATTTCAGCCTGCTAAATACTTTGAGCTAAAGATTAGAAGGTCTTAGAAGCAGCTTCAGAACTGAAGTTTCAGACCACCTCCTGCCCTCTTGTCTCTTGCCTTCTTTTACCCCCCAACCCTAAGAAAGAGCTTTCTTTGAGGTGCCCTAGCCTAACTAAAGACAGAAGGAAAGCCAGGCATGGTGGCACACATCTGTAATCGCAGCACTTGGGAGGCTGAAGCAGGAGGATTAGAGGCCAGCCTGGAGCACAGTGACACCCTGTCTCAAAAAACAAAAACAAGCAAAATAAAAGAAGGAATACAATTGTTGTAAATCCCCTACCCAGGAATCTCAGCAACCAGGGAAGATTAAACTCAAATCACAGATGAAGAGATGGAAGCAGTCACCCCAAGACTGATTTTCTCACAGATTAACTTTGAGGGTCCACTCATCTCTCCCCCAAATCATTTATTCTTCCCTAAATTGCCTACATCACCCTCCACACTCTCCTGTGAAGAGGTATATAAGCTTCTAGACCTCACTGGGGTTTTGAGTTACTTACTTTTCTTTCCTGCAATGTTTCTTCTTACATAATAAATTTATATGCCTTTTCTTCTATTAATCTGTCTACTGTTGGTTTATTTCATAGACTCATAAAGGTTTTTCTCTCCCACAGGTCCAGCAAAGGCGAAAATTAGCGAAAGATATATCCGGTGGGACAGCTCATGGCAAGAAGTAGAACTTCAACCTCAAAAACAAAACAAAACAAAAAGGTAGGGTAGGACTTAGACTAGCAGAGAGGAATATGAATGTCACCTGCTTGAGAAATAGGACGAGGGAAAGTATGAAATCGGGAAGACGACGGGACTTGCTGGTCTTGGCTCAGGCAGAGATATAGCAGATATAAGGTGAGATTAAAGTGTGACAAGGAAATGAGTGACAAGGTAAATTTCGATTGTGGAAAGGCTCAAATGCCAAAAGATGTTTGATCTCTGTTCTCTAAGGTTTTATTCAAGGCAGTGAGGTAAGGATCTTGACATTTCAAAACTTATGATTTCTCAAGATGGATGAGGGATGGGAGAAAAGGGAGATGCATTAGTCAGCTGTCATGACGACAAACACCTAAGATAACCAACTTGTCCAGAAAACAGGCTCATTTTAGCTCACAGCTTTAGAGGTATTAGTCCATGATTGACGGGACCTCATTGCTTTTGGGCCTATGTCATGGTGGGAGTGTGTGGTGGAGCAAAACTGCTCACCTAATGGTCAGGAAGCAAAAAAAGGAAGAAGAGACCAGAGTCCCACAATCCCTTAGAGGGCATGTCCTCCTAAAGATCCAAAGACGTCCCACTAGGCCCTGCCTCTTAAAGATCCATCACTTTCCAATAGTGTTATGCTGGGGGCAAAGCCTTTAACAGATGGGCCTTTGGGGAATACTCATGATTCCCAGCAGGAGGGAAGACCATTTGGGAAGCTACTGCAATGGTCCAAGCATAGATAACAGCAGATACAGTAGCCACGAGAACCGGCAGAACAGGCAGATTCAAGAATAACTTCCATCCTTGAAATGAGATTTAGGGATTAAAACCGAATAAAAAATAAGGTGTTATGGGTGTAGCTCAGTGGCAGAACATGTACTCCACATGCATGAGTCTCTGGGTTTAATCTCTAGGGTGGGAGGTGGATAAGAACCAAAGACAAACCTGGGCGTGAAGGCTTATGCCTGTAAACCCAGCACTTGTGAGGCTGAGGAAGGATGATTATGAGTTTAAGGCCAGCTGGGGCCATATAGCCAGTTGCAGGCCGGCCTGGGCTACAGAGCAAGACTTTGTCTCAAAACACAAACAAACAAAAAAGCTGTCAAAAAACTAAAGATGAGCTGAGCTTCAAAATATCTGCATGACCAGTGTCAAAAATTTTAGCTAAGTCCCCTCACTTTAAAGATGGGGAAACTATGGGTGCACGGTCTCAGGACTAATTCCCAAGCACAGCCAGCAGCAGAACAATCAGGCTAGTGCTACTAGGAGATTTATTGAGCCCAAGCAGTATGCACGAAAATGTTAATTACAAATAAATCATTTGCAGAGTGAGTCTATCTCTAATAAGGAAAGCAACCAGAACAGAATGTGTGTGGTCACAGGACTAAATGAAAAATAGCCATTTAACCACACAAACACTTCATGTGTAAAGTCAGATGTGCCATGGTTTTTGTTGTCAAAAAAATCTGATTAGCAACTTTTTAAGATTATAGGTTTTCCCTGATGACATCAACCATGATTTATCCTTCTCTGCCTGCCTTTTGCACTTACTGGTCACTTTAATGTTTGTCTTTGTGTGAACCATTCGCTCTAAAGTGTACGTCCTTCTAGGAGTGTAGCTCTTAGGCTAAATTCTTGTGGTGTATTATTAAATTCCTGTGGTCTACTGGTGAATAACTGATTGCTAAAGAAATTAATGGAATGATGCCAATTTTGATTTTACGATTTAAGACCTGAAGTTTAAATAATAATGAAAAGGATATTCCCCAAGGAGGCCGCAGAGTCTAATGGAATGAGAGCAATTTAAGCATCAGAAATATGATACTTCAGGAGCCCCAGGGCAGCCATTTATCTCTTCAATTGTCATCTGAAGCCTGCCTGTCTTGAAACAGTAAAAATCTAACAGTAAAATACTGGATTCCCCTCTAGACAAGTATGAACTCAGGGTCTTGTAGCAGGATTTCTGTGGAAAAAGAATATGCAACATATAGTTAGAATTGTTCCATTATTTTTTTTTTCTTAGTGACAAAGAACTTAATCATTTACCTTTCGACAGCCTTACTTGCCTGGATTCATTCCTAATGCTCTTCTATTAATAAAATGTGTGCTTTACTCTTCCTTTCTCTTGAATCCTTTATAATTCTGCATAAGTCTTAGTCTTTGCACATTTTAATGTTGTTTTGGAAGTAGGTAGTAACATAGGAAAATAACTTTACCCAAAGTAACTGAAATGATGTAACAATTTCTCCAAACTATAATTTATCTATAATTTGACCCTGAAAAGAACAGTCATAACTTTTATTTATTTATTTATTTATTTTTATTATTTATTTTATTATTTTTTTTGCAGTACTTGGGGTTGAAGCCAGGGCCTGGTGCTTCCATGCTCTGCAAGTGCTGGACCACTGAGTTGCACCCTCAGCCCATTTTTTTTTTTTTTTTTACTTTTTGAGACAAAGTCTTGCTAAGTTATGCAGACTGCCTCTGGTCTGGAACTTGCAATCCTCCTGCCTCCACCTCCTGAGCCACTGGGATTATAGGCATCCACCACCACGCCCGGCTAGTCATACCTTTTTTTTTTAACGTTCATCCTTGAAACAATCTTGCTGGGTAAGGCCACTAGCCTTTCTTCCTCTGGATTCCTCATCGATTTTTTTTAAAAATAAACTTAAAAGTAACATCAAAGTTTCTTAACTTAGTGCTGAGTCAACACTCCAACAAAAATGTTCACCCATCTCTTCTACCTTAGTTCAAATTGGAGAGAGGAACAGTGAAAAGTCATACCGTTTATATATAATGAGGGATACATCAGAAGGGAGTGAGAAATGGGTACAAAGTTGTGGAATTGTTCTGGGTGGTTCTGCTTTACTAGAAATGACTGCCAGGCATAGGAAGTAGACAGCAGGGATGTCCACTGGGAAAAGATAAAGCGTGCTATTAGAAAGCAAGTAATGTTCCCTGTGCCCCCTCTCCCCACCTTCTCCTTCCTGTACTTGTGAACCAGTATTGGATTAATCATTGTTTATGGTTTAGACATGAAATGTCCCCCCACAGGATTGTATGTTGACGGCCTTTGTCCCCAGCTGGTGTGACACTATTGAGAGGTGACTGGATGGATCATCAGCTGACTAATTCATTGATGACTTCACAGATAGTTGAGCTATTGGGTGATGGAGCCTACTTGGAGGAACCAGGTCACTGGGGCCGTATTTCTGAAGGGCGTATCTTGTCCCTTACCCTTACCCTCTCTTTGCTTGATGGCTGCCTTAAGGTGGGCAGGTTTGTTCTGCTGTGCCCTCCCTGCCATGATGTTCTGCCTGGCTACAGGCTGACAGCCATGGGGCCAAGTGACCATAGACTGAAACCCATGAAATCATAAGCCGAAATAAATCTTTCCTCCTTTTGTTTTCTCTACTATTTTGTCACAGTAGTGGAAAGCTCACACAACCATGAACTTAGAGAGTAAAAATATAAAATACAGACATAAATCATCACAGAGTCAGTTTATTGGAGAGACATGGTGACCCTGAGAGCAGAAAATTCCCATTAGAAATTGTCTTAAATACCAGGTATAGTGGCATATGCCTGTATAGTCCCAGGACTCTGAGGCAGGAGGATCTTGAGGCCAGCCTTGGCTACACAGGGAGACCCTGTCCCCCTCTCCCCCAAAAAAAAACTGTCTTAAAAATAAGTTATATTGTTCTCAAGTCATTACAAACATAGGCAATGATTTCATTGAAGCCCAATGTTTCAACGAAGCATGTACTAATTAGGGTTGTTTTTTATTTTTCGTTTTACAATAAGACTGAAGAAGTTCCAAAAGTACCAGTGTTTCCATATTAATTGACCCAAATTTCCTCAATGTGTTATGTATCATAGATTATCAAAATCAAACAACTGGCATATCATCAATTAGTTTTTAAATAAACTGAGGATACTTTAAAAGTTTAAAATATTTTTAAACCTCTCCTGAATGTTAGGGAGAGAAGGTTCCGTCAGAAGTAACAGCTGAGAGGATAAGTGCTTTAGCCAGCAAGAGAATGACACACTCTCTGCTGAACATTTTTATTGTTGTTGTTGTTGTTAGGTGCCATCGTATCCTACTCATAGCGACCCTTTGTACAACAGGGGAAACACTATTGTCAGTGCTTCTCTGCTGTTCATAGGGTTTTCAATGGCAGATTGATTTTTGGGAGGGGGTTGCCAGGTCCTTCTCCCAGCCTACAGCTTCTGGTGTTCCCAGGCGGTCTCCCATCCAGGTACTAACCAGGCCCGACCCTGCTTAGCTTCTGAGATCTGATGGGATCGGATGCCACGGGGCCACGGCTGCAGGCGAACATTTTTATTAGATGGGTAAAATTGAACCACTAATGCGGCCCTCCCCAAATCAATTACATCACCCTCTGCAAGTAAGACTAAGGCATCCATATATATTAAGAGCTCCTTAGAAAATCCTAATGGGAAGCCCAGGTTCAGAACTTTCATTGAGGTAATTTACTAAGCAAGATTAATAAAAATGTTTTGCTTTAGTGAGAGCACTGACAAATATTAAAACGTATCCAAATTTCCTTTGCTCTATAAATCCAAGTCCCAATACACTTTTCATAATCAAATAAATTAAACCTTAAAGCACAGCAATCCTTGCTCTGATAGAAAGCGGTTTCTCATCCCTAGACTGTCTCAGATGGCTTTATAAACGGGTTGTAGTAAACCAAGAAGTATTCCTTTCTCTCCAATTCCGGACTCTAGTATTTTGGATCAGTACGGTTGTTTGCATTCCAAATTTGTCCAAATTTTGGGCATTGTTAGCGATTATCAGAGGGGAAAAAACATGAGAGTTCTCCTCTTCTAATTGCAGTTAACACATACGAATGAATACACAGATTCCCGGGCATAATCTGTGAAGTCCTCGTCATAAAATTATTTTTGGAACTAGGGATTTTCCGGATTACTTAACGCTGCGGCGCTAGTTTCACAAAGGAAGCTACAGAGGCAGGGGCTCCTCCAAGTCATTCGGGTGCCTCCGCCCTACTTCCAACGCCCTGGGGATCACATGGTCCTAGAGAGCTGCTCCGGAACCAATACGGTTTACATTCCTGGGTTCTAATATCGTGAAGCAGCTTCCTCCAGATTCTCTGCGGGTCACTTTAAATTCCAACGAGTCAGCCCACAGGAGCGTTTTAACACCTCCTGCCCGACAGCGCGGGCGAAGGTCGGCCATGCCGTCTCCTTTGTACACGCCGACCACGCGTGCGCAACCAGGAAGTTTGCGGAGGGACGCAAGTTTTAGATAAATAACGGAAGTCGCGCAGGGAGGGTACTAAAATCCGCCAGCTCTCTCGGGGAAAGGTATTTATAGCTCCTTATCACCTTTGGGCTGAATGTACCACAAACCCAGAGGCTTCGGCCCGCGTTAGCTGCGGGCGGGCTCCCGACCTCCGGGGACCCCCAGCGGGGAAGAGCCGGTAGGTCACCAGCGACCCCACCCGGCGCCCGGGTCGGCCCGGCGCGCGAGGAGACGCCAGGGGCCCGCGGGAACCCCGTGGGGACTAGTTGGCGCGCGCCGGAAGGCGTGGTGACGTCAGGGCGGAAGCGCACGCTGCGCGCCGCGGCCCGACCCCGGCGGTCACAGGAATATCCGCCGCGCCGAGGACGCTGGTTAGTCTCGCTCCGGGTTCCGGCTGCGTCGGCCGTGCGTGCAGCTCGCCGAGACGATGGCGTCCGGGCCTCACCCGACCTCCGCCGCCGCCGCCGCCGCCGCCTCGTCGGCCGCCCCGAGTGCGGGCGGCTCCAGCTCGGGCACGACGACCACGACGACGACCACGACGGGAGGGATCCTGATCGGCGACCGCCTGTACTCGGAGGTGTCGCTCACCATCGACCACTCGCTGATCCCGGAGGAGAGGCTGTCGCCCACGCCGTCCATGCAGGACGGGCTGGACCTGCCCAGCGAGACGGACCTGCGCATCCTGGGCTGCGAGCTCATCCAGGCCGCCGGCATCCTCCTGCGGCTGCCGCAGGTCAGTGCCCCGGCCCGGGCCGGCCGGGCGCGCCGGGCGTCAGCGCTCCGGGCCGCCTCCGGGCTCCGGCGGGGGCTCGGGGGGCGCGGGGAGCCCGGCGGCCGAGCGCGGCGGCGGGAGGGGGAGGGCAGCGAGCGGCGCACAAAATGGCGGCCGCGCCGGTGCCGGCCCGCCTGACCCCTGCGCTTCCTTCTCCTCTCCTGTCTGCAGGTGGCGATGGCGACGGGGCAGGTGTTGTTCCACCGTTTCTTCTACTCCAAGTCTTTCGTCAAACACAGTTTCGAGGTAAGCACCGCGGAGGCGGCTAAGAGGATTTCGTCGCCCGGAAACGGGAAGGAGGGGGCAGCCTCGGCAGCCAGCGCTTCCAGAAAGGGAGTGGTCAGTGAGGTCTTTGTACCTAGTTCTCCCTCGCCGGGAAGTGGGGATCTTTAGAGCGTGTTTTAGAAACTAGTAGGTGGATCCTGAGCCCGTGTGCTCTGTTAATCAAGAATTACATTTTCGGCCTCCTCCAAACTCCCCCAAAACTTAGCTTGACTCTGGGTCTAAAATTAAGGAGTTGAGCGATAGGTATAGGATTAATATAGCTGCTCCTGGTCTTATGATCTAGGACTCTCAGTTTCAATTTTATTTCACTAAAGATTATCCTGGTTGTGTTAAGTTTCCTTATAAGAATAAGCTCATTCGAGTGTCGGGAGGGTTATATTTTCCCAGTTTTACTTTGTACTTAAGTCATTTAGCATTTTCTGTCTTCTCGTGGGTTCTTTCAGATTGTTGCCATGGCCTGTATTAATCTAGCTTCAAAAATTGAAGAAGCACCTAGAAGAATAAGAGATGTGATTAATGTATTCCATCACCTTCGGCAGTTAAGAGGCAAAAGGTAAGGTTGGCGATATTGAATGTAACATCTATTACCACTGCTGAACTGTGCACCAATGAAGTCCAAACATCTTCTCTCTCAAGTCAGTACCAACACAAAGAAAAAATACTTTAGGTGTTAAAATTCACATAGGTACACTGATACTTAAATTAATTTGAAGAAACCCAATTAACCAGCTATCTAAAGTTTATAGAGGCAGTTGCATTTATGGACAATCCTTACAGTGCTGTGAAGCCAGTCCATTGGCTTAAGTTTAAACAAGAAAGGGAGTACGGTTGGCTCAAGTGTGAGTGTATTCTGTAAGTTTTTTTTTTCCCCTTCTCCTTATAGAAGACTGAAGGTTGGGTGTTTTAAGCATTGTAGTTCAAGTCAATATTGTGGCAAAGTTCTGTGTAGATTGTTTTTCTGCTTGAAGTCTCGGTTCATTCTTTATCAGTTGAGGTTGGCTTTTGTTAAACTACGCCTCAACATTGAACTAAGCTAGATCGCATAATACCAGATCTGAAAGGACTGCAGGATGATAAAGTTGGAGGTTTGGAGTTAAAGGGATTAAACAGGTATTTTGTTTTGGTCAGATACGTCTCAGTGAGTGGGTTAGAAAAGTAACTCTTGATTGAGTTGCATTTAGATATGGTCTATTCAATCTTGAAAGTACAGAGTCTGGAATAGTACTTTTAGGTGTTGTAGGACTTGATAACTTTATGTGAACAGTATGTGTTCATCTGAGGCAGTATCAAAAGTTTATTGCAGGACTTGTTTCTACAGGTGATTTCTAGTATATGTTGCAGATGAATAGCCGTGTAGGTTAGCCTTTGTGTTCATGTTTTAAGGAATTGTGATGTTTGAAAGGAAGTTATAAAAGGATCTTGAGTTGTTTTGGGGACTAGGTGTTGATTAGTGCCAAATCAGTATCGTACATAACTAGTCCTTATTGGTGGAATCTGTAAGTTGGCAGTAGAGGATCTATTCAGCCAAGTAAATGTTAAAGTAACTTTAAAATGAGTAGTGTAGTCACTGTCTGGAACTTTGATATTCATCTACTTTTTATAGCATTTTTTTAGTTTTCTTCCATACTTTATCTCCCACATCTTTTCTCAGTCACTGTGTGTCTGGGGATAAAATAATTTTATTATTTCATTTAAAAGTACCTGGTTCCTTGGTGAGGAATTGATAGGAAATGGAGAGACTTCAAAGTGGTGTTTAGAGTGATCTGAGCTTAATTTTGTATTGAGATATGCAGCTGATTCTTCGAGGTATTTTAGAAAAAAATTGATGCTAATACAGTGCAACGTTCTTTTAACTTTGACAAAAAGATTTTGTTTGCTGAAAGGGAGTTTTCTGGTAGTATTTGAATTATTGAGCCAGCTACTATTTAATCATCCTTTTTGAAGTTTTTCTGTGAGGCTTAAGTTTTCTTCCTTGATGTCAGAGTAGGATTGTCTTAACTGTAAAAACTTTGGAATTTAAAATAATCGCATCTGACTGTTGTGTGCGATGCAACTGCATTTTCTGGCATTATTGCAGAGAAATTGATTTTGGTTTCAATCTTAGAAGTTTGACTATAGCATGAATTTATTTTAAAGGAGTTGTTAATTGCATGGAAACCCCCCCTTTTTTTAAAGCAGGATGTAAACGTTTCTATGCATATTACAAGTTTACTCATACACTTAATAGTTAGTATATGTTATTAACTTCAACTCTTTTTTCCCTTGCAACCGACTATACAGCGACCAGCTACATTTACCAAAGCCTGGGTGATGTGGAGTGGTACATAGAGATGAAGCTGTCGTCATGGCAACAGTGAGTGAAGTATCGAAAATCCCCAAGGAGAAGCCAGTGCTCTGAGAATAGGTCACTGGAATCGGGGACTAACAGGTTGGCCACTGGTGAACCATTTAGAAAAACTCCTGTTTCTTGTTATAAGCTTTTGTCTTTGCTGTCCAAGTTATTAGAATTATAACTTAGTAATTTTTTACATAGATTGTTGTTAGAAAGCACCATCAATATTACACTTTGGTTAGGTAAAGTATATCAGTCTGTCTTAATGTTGTTTTAGTCCAGTTTGTGCATAACTTTAAAGTATTGTGTGACACTGACAATTATAGGTGAGACATGCCTGTATCTTTTAGGTCATTGTTTTTCAGTCTTGGTTACACAGTAAAATCACCAGAGGAGTTTTTGTTGTTTTTTTTGTTTTGTGTTTTGTTTTCTGTTTCATTTTTTTTTTTAAGTGCACACGCCTAGTCCTTAACCTGGGATATTTGGCCTATCCCCCTTCACTTTTTTGTAGTTTGATAATTGTCTTTAAGTTCAGAATAAATGGCCAAATTTAAAGGAAAGACTGCCTATTCATTTCAGTAGTTTAAAAATATTTGCTGTTTATATGTGCATATTCCTGGTACATTAAAGGGTTTTGTTTTGTTGTTTGTAGTTTTAAGAAGCCCATGTCCATACTTTTCAGGTTTTGTCTAAGAGAAGTTAAGTTTTCAAAGATTGGTTTAACCGCTCTGAATTGGTGAATGTGCTGTGATATTTTCAATGTGTAGATCATAAGAGTTGGAGGGGGTCAATATTGTCATCTAGTCTAACAGCCATTTGTAGTTTAGTTCTGTGGCTTTATAGGTGGGCTTCTGTTCACCACTCAAGAATGTTCCTATTTCCTTCATACTGGGCATTCCAAATTTTTGATTGTTGAGCTACGTTTCAGCCATTCTAAAGAAAAGTAGCTGCCAGATAAACTTCTAATGTCCAAACACCAAGATTTCCTAAAATTTGAACATTGTTCCTCACATAAGTTAATCAGAAAAGTATGACGATAGAAACTTCAAGCAGAGAACCTGGAGTTCAGTAGTGGAGTGTTGATAATTATCCCATGAATAAATGTAGATTTTTATTTTTTTTTTTTAAGATATTTTTAAATGCTACCTCTTCAAACTTGTGTTGGCAAGGAACGTTTTCCTGATTGGGAAGGAAATTCTAGCAAGGTTTAATTCAATTTAATGTAGTGCTACAAAGAAGTAAGTGATACTTTGTTACATAGAAAAGGCTCTTAGATCTTTTTCTGGAATGTGCTCCTTTGCTTATTACAGATTTATGGAGAGACATTTTCTGCTCCTGATACAAATTAATTTCTATAATATAGTTGAAACTTTGTGATCTCTGAGTCTGCCCTGATTTGTGAGATAAAAGCAGTTCCAAATAAGATGTTTGGAATGTATATGAAAGTATAACATTTTATAGCCACGGAATTAACTTTGAAAACTGTAGTTAATGGCAGGACTAAGCAAAAACTTAAGTATATAGTTTAATTATAGTAATAGAATAGGTTTTTCTCCCTGAGTCTGTTGAAGTCATTGAGATTTTTAGTTTCTGAGGTAGGGTCTCATTATGTAGCCCAATTTGGCCTGGAACTCAGGATCCTACTGCCTCAGCCTCCCTAGCGAGTGCTGGGGTTTCAGGCCAGTGCCACCTTGGCCAGCTCATTGAGATTTGGACAACACACACACAAAAATAATGATTATGGCAGAGTAGATAGAAAATAATTTGCTTTAAACAGAACTATGTCATAGATGGAGTCTGATGTGAGACCAGATAGTAGCCATAGATCAGGTGTTTAACTGTTTAATTGCAAGAACAAATGAATTTTATCACTATTTAAAGGCAACTCTTCAAGTAGTTTTCTTCGATCAGCATAACTACGGAAAAAGGACACCAAACTTTACTGCCATAAATACTTTTTATAGAGATTTTAATGGGGCAGTTTACTGTCTGGACTACAGGGTGTTAAAAGTTACGTGGTGTGCAACTGTAACGTTGGCACTATTTTATCTCCTAATGCGAGTTAAAAGAAACCATCAGATAACCAGTCATCAGAGTCTAAAGTGGATTGGATTCCCTTCCTCCTTATTTCCTGTAACAGTGATAAAATCTTCAAAATCATAAAACTTAAGATCCCTGTAATGCATTTTCATATATATGTTAATTGCTGTCATTTGAGTTAAATTTGAATTTTTTTCATAGGCCAATTTGTAGGCTATTATTCTGATAAAATAGCTTCATAGTAATATTACTGTCAGAAAATACCCCCGCTTGGTGGCCTCATTCATCTTTTTTAGCCTTAATAGGAATTAGTGAAGGCCATTTTTTTAGCATTAAGTAACAGACTTTCCTGTTTCTCATCTTGTCAGCTCTGCCAATTTTTATTTAATGCAACTGGATAAAAATTGTATAGAATAATTATCAATGATCTAGTAAGCATTCAGTTTTTATTATAATTTTAAGTGTGAGAATATATGAAAATGTTGATTGTTTCTAACCTTCAAGTGGATGTGTTTAAATTGTTCTTTTAAATATGACATTACATTTTTCTGGGTCAGGTGTGCATTAGAATAAGTTTACAGAATGACTGTCTTAAAAATAGATGTTATATTTTGCCCAGAACAAAAGCTCTTAAATCTTTGGCTGAGAATGATTTGAGTATGTTGTTGTTAGGTGCCATCGAGTCGGTATCCGACTCATGGCGACCCTCTTACAACAGGGGAAACACTATTGTCAGTGCTTCTCTGCTGTTCATAGGGTTTTCAATGGCAGATTGATTTTTGCGAGGGGTTGCCAGGTCCTTCTCCCAAGCCTACAGCGTCCGGGTGTTCCCAGGTGGTCTCCCATCCAGGTAATAACCAGGCCCAACCCTGCTTAGCTTCCGAGAGCTGATGGGATCAGATGCCACAGGGCTACAGCTGCAGGCCGATTTGAGTATATGGGGAAATACTTAAATGTTCTACCCCTGTGCAGTTAATGTCCTAATAAAAATGTCCTTTTTGTTGGCTAGACCTAAGAATGTATCAAAGGACATGGTAGATTTCAGACTTAACCGAAAGTCCTCCTGACTAAAAAGCAGTTTTAAATTGTAAGACAAGCCAGGTGTGGAGGTGCATGCGTATAATCCCCAGCCCTCTCGAGGCTGTAGTAGGAAGACCAGGAGTTTGAGGCTAGCCTGGGCTACATAGTAAGACCTGTGTCCCAAAAAAAAAGAAAGAAAGACGGTCTTACACTGTAAATGGTGGTGTTTTTTGTTGTATAAGAAATAAAACAGTTGGAAGTAGCATCATTTCTCTGTATGCTGTTTTCAAAGCATTGAATCACTGATGCATATATCCTATGTAGCCTTCCGTGTCATAGAAACTTCTAAAATTATCAAAGTTTAGTTTGGCATAGAAACCTTGAATGAATGTGTTCTCAGGTTTCAATACGTATATATGGTCTTCTGGTTTCTTTTGCTTTAAACACTATACATATGCTTATGACTACAACTGACCAAATTTAGGCCTAGATCTCTTAGATCATTTTTGAGCTATAAGCTTGGTTTTTAAGATTTATTTCCTTTAGCAGTTGAGCTAAGTCTTTCGTTTTCAGACTTTTTTTTCCCCGTTCTTCTTTAAGCAGAAGTGTATTCTTAGAATAGATTGTTTTAACAAATTACCCCCTAATGGACATCAGAATTAGCTACCTGTTGTTTTTTCCCTGGGTTTCATTTTGTCTATAAACTAGCCAGAGGTTGATATTGTATAAAATGAGTAAAAAGTCCTTGTTCTTGTGAGGACTTCATAATACTGTATATCTTGTCAGGAGCACATTTGTTTGTCATTGGAAAGTCTGTGGAGGCCAGTAAGGTTTGTGATAATAAGTCATGTGATCACCAAGTTAATAAATATAAAAATCAAAGATTAAAAAATTCACAAGGCTAAATCTAAGAGCATTGGAGGATTTTTTTGTGTCTGTTACAATCGAGTTTAGTACCTTTAGGAACTTAAGTCTAGGTACACATTAAATTAGCATAACTTGGACAGCACAAGATTAATGCTTTAACTTGTTTGCAGGAGTTTAAAAAGCTGGTTTCTGTTGCCAATAGTTGGTTGGAAGGGAAAATGGAGATGCCACAAATAAAATTTTTTGGATGTGCAAAACAGTTTTGATTTTATTTCTTACAAACTATAGGACTCCAAGCCCCCTGATCCTTGATCAGAACTACATTAACACCAAAAATCAAGTTATCAAAGCAGAGAGGAGGGTGCTAAAGGAGTTGGGATTTTGTGTTCATGTCAAGCATCCCCATAAGGTGAGTTGTAGAGTACAGAAATTATATTTCGTGAGTATTAGGGCTTTTCCTAAAATTTTATTTTACTTGGGTTTATATTGTATGTGTTTGAGAGGTAACCTTGGTTTTGAAAAGCATTCTTTTGGATATTGACATTGATCAATAAAATGACAATCCAGATGTAGGTTCAAATCTTTATTAATTGTGTAATCATAGATAAGTTCTTTCTGCTTGTGTGGTTAAGTCCTGGTTTTCCCATGTAGAAAACTTAGAGAGTAGAATATCTTTTTCTGAGGAAGGAATAATACTTCGCTGCAAAAGTACCTGGCACATTGCCTGAACAGTGAAGTGTTCAAACTGTGTGGCTACTCGCTGTTAACCATTATTAAAAGCTCATAGGTTTTCTCCAGTGTCTGTTGGCTTTCATGTTAAAAATCAATATAAGCAATAGCACAGTGGTTGCAAGAATAGGTACTTGGGTCAGGGCCATCTAGAACAGAAAGTTGGCTTTGCTGTTAGCTGTGCGGCATTGCAGGTCTTTTCCTCAGTTTGTACTTTTCTAAAATTTATAAAATGGAATGATAGTAATACAGATCCACAAACACTTGACGTGAACTGAGGGTACAGTGGCATGTAGTTTATCACACTGAAGTGTGATAAGCTTCACTACAGAAATAGTAGTAGTTGGTTACTTACTGTAATATTCAAGCTTGTCATTATAGAAAATGTGTCATTGCTACTATAATTTTTAAAGTATAAGTCTCTTAAGATTTTAGATGTGTAAAATGTACCTTAGGGAATTACATGAAATAATCTAGCACTACTAGAGTGCCTATCCCATAGTAAAGTATTTGTGAAAATACTCTTTTTAATTGAATTGTCTAACCACCATGTTTTTCCTCTGAGATTTTGGAGCGTACTTCTTAACATTTTTTATAGAATCTAGTAACAACCCATACTAAATCTTGGGTATCTTTTAGGTTGGTGTTATCTGTACAATTTGTAGAAGAATTAGAAATATATCTAACATTTGCAGTAACTTTATTCATTGAACTGTATATTTTGAAAGAATGACCAGAATGCTAAATTGTTGTTCTGTTCTGTTTTTTTCCCCCCTTATCCTTCAGATCATTGTTATGTATTTACAAGTCTTAGAATGTGAACGTAATCAAACCCTGGTTCAAACTGCCTGGTAAGTTGCTTTTTTACAATTCTTTTTTAGCCAGGAAAACAGAAGCAGAAATAAAGTAAGTTTCATTTTCTCTTTCCAAAATAATGAGAAGTTTGTTTTGGGGCTTTTTGTTTTTTTGTTTTTGTTTTTTAACCAAAAGGTAAATAATGCTTATTTCTGCTTCCTGTTTTCTTGGCTTGACTAATTACTTTTGATGGAGAACTCAATTTAACTTTGTTCTTTTTTCTACTCTTTAATTAAAGGGTAGTCCATGATGGTAAGTCATAGAACTCTGCCCTCTGCACTTCAGCCCATGACCTCAGGATGGCCTGATTGGCTACCCTGCTCTCCAGCCAATCCAGTGCAAGCTCTCATCCGAGATTCACTGAAGTGGTCCATATCCATCTGGCAGCATCTTCTAGTTCTGTCGGGGTGTCAAAAGGATTTGTATATTTGCTTCTAGAAGTAACTATTCAACATGCCTGTGTATTTAATGTATACCTGTAACTATCAAAATGAGTAGTTCATTTTTGATAGATTTGTTGTCCAGCCATTATGAATTAAATGGTTTTTTAAAATTAGGGGTTTGACTAAATTTCTATTTACAGTGTGTATAGGATGAATTCTACCAAAGGAGTCTACAACCTGAAGCTTTAAATGGGCATTAGTTCCCGTTTTGAATTAATTTATGGTTGCGGAGCTATTGTTGGCAATGGTATTATAAGAAATAACGTAATTTCAAAAGGAGAAGTTAATATTAAGTACCTTTGAACTTCAACTTTTGAGATGTAGATACATGGTTGGGGTGCTGACTTAGGTCAAGCAAGGAGATTGTGGTTCAGCCGCAGCTCTGTTTCATAAAACTGTTGATGTACAAGGCTTAAGTAATTTTTATGTTTTTGGCTTTTCCAGCAAAATAATTTTTCATGATTGCCATACTTCTTTTGGACTCAGTAAATACTAGTGATATTAGAAAAGTCTCATTGCTTTAATAAATGCATGACTTTTTAAATGTGTTCTATAAAACATTGGTATAAGGATTTTTAAGAAATCATCTAATTTTCAGCTTAAGCTCTTAAACCACTTGTACAGTTTATTAGTTTAGGAAATATTGTGGGGAGGGTTCACTACAAATTCCAGCAGTTTATTAATTGAAGTAGTTAATTGCTTTTATTTATACTTAATTGCAACAAAAGGTATGTACACAAGGCCATTATGTATATCTATTGTTTTTCGCTTCCCTGCCTCAATTTTTTTGGAGTAGCTTATTTTTAATATAAGTGTAATGTGCTGGGTTCTTAACTAAAATGCCTTTTTACCCCTGTCACAGTATTTTGTGCGTTTGAAAGAACGTGGTTGACACTGCTTTTCATTGTGGATAAAGGAGAGATGGTCAATAATTAATGGCTTGAAGTATTATTGTTGGAGTGGTTTATCATTTCTGAAACTATAGTCATGTCAGAATTGACTTTCAAAGCATTGCTTTTTGTAGAACTATGTTAAAAGAAGAATATTAAGGGTAAGTTATATGGAAAGTATTGAAATTATTTTAAAGGGTTTTGGTCATATGATGACTAAAGAATGGTCCTAATATTTCTTGCTGATTTTTTTTTTTTTTTTTGAGTTAAAAATTGCTATGTGGTAGAATATGAGGATGTGAATATAAGAGAAGAAAAAAGAATAAAGTAGATTGAGTCTCCAATTTTATGTAAGCTTCAGAAGAACTGGTTTGTGTAAATACTAAACTTACAGTTGAAATATTTTTCAGGAATTACATGAATGACAGTCTTCGAACCAATGTTTTTGTTCGCTTTCAACCAGAGACTATAGCATGTGCTTGCATCTACCTTGCAGCTAGAGCACTTCAGGTAGGTGTACGTAGCCTGTACTGTTCACTAGGCTAAATCGTGAGTGTTCGGTGGCTCCAGTAAAAACCAGCAGAAATTGAAACTCTTCTTTTTATGGTTTAGATTCCACTGCCAACTCGTCCCCATTGGTTTCTTCTCTTTGGTACTACAGAAGAGGAGATCCAGGAAATCTGTATAGAGACGCTTAGGCTTTATACCAGGAAGAAGGTAACTTCTACTCAAGTTAATGGTAATACTGTCATTTCTAAGAACCTAAACAACCGTAAAGGGGAAATACTAATTTTATTTGTTTCCAACAGCCTAACTATGAATTGCTGGAGAAGGAAGTAGAAAAAAGAAAAGTAGCCTTACAGGAAGCCAAGTTGAAAGCAAAGGGATTGAATCCTGATGGAACGCCAGCCCTTTCAACCCTTGGTGGATTTTCTCCGGCCTCCAAACCATGTAAGATACATTTAGAGTTGAAATGAGTTGGGAACACGGGAAGTGTGCCATTGTTAGAAAGTTTCAGCATTTAAAATTGCCCAGAAATGATGACAATAGGAAGCTGTTCTGTTTTCTCTTGTGACAGTCAGCCAAGGATGATACTGCAAGCATAGTACTTGAGTTACATTTGCCTCTCTTACATCCAGTGGCTAACAGGTCATTCTGTCTCTTAAAAGCATCACCAAGAGAAGTAAAAGCTGAAGAGAAGTCACCAATTTCCATTAATGTGAAGACAGTGAAAAAAGAACCTGAGGATAGACAACAGGCTTCAAAAAGCCCTTACAATGGGTTAGTATACTTGAATTAGAAAAGTGGGTTGAAAATATTGTATGTTCACTTTCTAACACATTAAATATGTAACTAAAATGTTGGGTTTGTTTATTTAAAGTGTAAGAAAAGACAGCAAACGAAGTAGAAACAGCAGAAGTGCAAGTCGATCGAGATCAAGAACACGATCGCGCTCTAGATCGCATACTCCAAGAAGACAGTAAGTAAATGATTTCATACATAAAGCAGTCTTATTTGGGGTCTTTAAAGGTTATTACTTTAAAAAACAATGAAACATTGTTTTAAAAGTTAGGCTAGAATTAAGCTCTTACCCCCCTCCACCCCCTCTTGGCACGGAATTCCCATTCCTTCTGCCTCAGCCTCTCTAGTGCTGCGATTGTAGGTTTTTCCACCAAGTACCATGCTCGCCTTTGGGAGATTAGACTTCTACCATGAGGTAAATTAAGAGAAATGAGCCTGGGGACAGGTTCTGGGTATATATTTAGCTTTTTGTTTAGTAGCAGTGTGTCTTAATGGCATTCTCAATTTTTTCACTTGTGTTTTTAGAAGTGTAGGGGCTACTCAGTGCTGTGAAGGTATATGTATGTAATATGCTGTTTATAATGTATATTTGTCTTTCCAGTGTAACTCTAGAACACTTCGTAAAAGTTGATGGTTATTCCCTTTCTTAGAATACAGATGAAGTGTATATCTGTCTAGTATGCTAGAGCCATAGGTGGAAGAAGAGTCAGAGTGGGGAGATTTAGAAAAGTCAGTTCTGGCTCATCGTTGATGTAGCTGATTGTTTTGAACCTATTAATGCACAGCAATCAGTGTAGTCTGTTCCCTGTAGAATGAATCTAATCCCCATTTTATTATCTAAGTTACAATAATAGGCGGAGTCGATCTGGAACATACAGCTCGAGATCAAGAAGCAGGTCCCGCAGTCACAGCGAAAGCCCTCGAAGACACCATAATCATGGATCTCCTCACCTGAAAGCCAAGCATACCAGAGATGATTTAAAAAGTTCAAATAGACATGGTCATAAGAGGAAAAAGTCCCGATCTCGGTCTCAGAGCAAGTCTCGGGATCACTCAGATGCTGCCAAGAAGCACAGACATGAAAGGGGACATCATAGGGACAGGCGCGAAAGGTCTCGCTCCTTTGAGAGGTCCCACAAAGGCAAGCACCATGGTGGCAGTCGTTCAGGACACAGCAGGCACAGACGCTGATCTTCCTGAGTGCGCCTCGCTTCCTGGTTTTACCTGTCTACCGTGTGATGTATGGACTCGATCAACACATTCAAAGCAAACTGATTAGGATTTGATTTCTTAAAACTCTAGGTCTCTAGAAACACTGAGGACATTTTCTTTCGAAAAGAACTATGTTAAATTTTTTTGCACATTAAAATGCCCTAGCAGTATCTAATTGAAAACCATGGTCAGGTTCAATTGTACTTTATTATAGTTGTGTATTGTTTATTGCTATGAGAACTGGAGCGTGAATTCTGTAAAAATGTATCTTATTTTTATACAGATAAAAATTGCAGACACTGTTCTATTTAAGTGGTTATTTGTCTACATGATGGTGAATACTTTCTTAACACTGGTTTGTCTGCATGTGTAAAGATTTTTACAAGGAAATAAAATACAAATCTTGTTTTTCTAAACTGCTTCAAAAATCTTATTTAAATAAGTTATTAAAAAGCAAGATTTTAATAGTAAAATGGCTGTACTGATTTTCTGGTAAAGGTTTTTCTTTCTCTAGTAGTTGGAGTAAGGGACTGTTACAGTGTAATTCTTAACTACATTGTGACCAGTCTTCACTGTGTAAATAGGAGATGCAAATGGGAATGGCCCAATAGTGTTACAGCACCAAAACTCAAAACCTGGTTTGCACTTAAATGGTACCCGAAGATAAAAATTTTAAGTTACTCTTCAGTGCTGTTTCTAAAGTAAAAAATTTTCAATGATAGTAACTAATCCAAATGTTGAACTGTAATATTTTTGCATAAGTAAGACATTTAATGAAATATTTTTATCACAGCTGGTAGAATTCAGTAATGCAGTGAAGCCCTTGGGCCTACCTGTGTAATTAAAAACCATAAAGAAATGGAACAGCCAGAGCTCACAGATACCAATGACTATATTTCAATTTACATTGAGTAATATTTTTCCCCTAACGTACTGGAAATGAATTTACAGTCTTAAAAGTCTAAAGCTTTTATTTATAATTAACACTAAGTTTTTCATTAATGTTTTTGAAGCAGAGTCTCTGTGACCCAGGCTGGCCTTGAACTTGAGATTCTCCTTCCTCAGTCATGCAAGTGCTAGGATTTACTGGTGTGAGCCACCACACCTGGCCCTAAATTTTTTTCCCTCTTTGATTAATTACTTTGTCCAATAGACCTGGCTCGAAATTCATCTGCTGTTTCAAAGAAATCAGTACCTGCTAAGAGGAAGCCTGCTACTGTCAAGGATTTGTTTTAAAAAAAAATCTTTTGAAGAAGACTGAAGACTTGTAAACATGTTCACCAGTGGCAGCTGTGGAGCTGGAAAAAGATGGCTTCAGAAGAAAACTGCTTTGAAGGAGACATTCATTTGGATATAAAAGTGGTATGCTACTTAAATCAGTTACATTTCTAACTTAAAAACAACATGACCTAGCGTGAATAAATAATTTGCTAATTTGAAAGACTGTAGATAATTAAGACTTGTTTCTATATGTTTCCAAAACTTACACATAAATACGTTTATGGCGTGGGTACCATGTGATGGTTGCATTTCATACTTCTGAAGAACAGACTGCTTTAAAAAGCTATTTGCTTTACAAGACAGGCTTTGAAGAAAAGCAAAGGCAAATGTCAACAGAGGCCTTGTTTAACAGATCAGTGTTCTTGATAGCGTCTCCATTACTTGTTATGTGACTTATCCTTGCTTGGAAGTAGAACTGTGAGATGAGGGTTGCGTGTGAAGATGAGTTGCAGAGGATGCACCTGCATGTGGGTTGAGGTTTGCACGTTAAATGTGTATTTAGAGGTGGCTTTGCAGGCTAGAAAGGTTAAATGGTAATTTTTGCTTTATTCTATTTGCGAAGCAGTTTTCTAGGCTCTCTCATCAGGGGTTTAGAACTGTAGACTCCTTTACTTCCAATTTTAAAAGTTTACATATTTTTAAATTACTAAAGGATGTTTCACCCAGAAAGAGTACAGAACCTATCTCAGCTCCACAAATGATCAATTTGTAGTCACCCAGCCTCTTTAGAGTAATGCCTTATTACCTAGTCAATATGTAGATTTGCCTTACTATATTTAATTCTTTAGGGCTATATATGCTGCATTGGCTTTAATAGCACGATTGAAATTGTGTAAAATTATTTCTAGGCTGTGTATAAGGTATATATGAAACATAAATACAATTTATGTTTAGAATTGGGTCCCAGTCCCCCCCAGTTATTTTCTCCCCAAGACCATCTCCCAGTGGCCTGGAATTTGCAATCCTCCTGCCTCAGCCTCCCATATGCTGGGATTATAGGCATGGGCCATTAGCACCTAAAACTTTTATTTATTTTGAAATAATCTTAGACTTTATGAAAATGTTGCAGAGTCCTGTATGTCCTTCATCCAGAGTCCCCAAGTGTTAACTTCCTACTATGCTTGCTTTGATGCTGAGTGAGTTCCTGTAATGTTTCTTATGAATGCTTCAGTATAGCACCTAAAACAAGGATAGTATCTTAATATATATTTATCAGTATGTGATTGATGCAATGTAATTATTAAAGTCAAGAAGTTAACATTGACCAATACTAGAATCTTTTGGCCTTAGTCAATTACAGCCAATCTTCCTGTAATGCACCATTTTCTGGTGCAGGATCTAACCTAGAATACCATGTTGCCTTTAGTTTTTCCTCAGTTTGCTTTTGTGACTTGACATTTAAAAGTAACCTGTTTTCTTTTTCTTTTATTATTTTTTTCTCTTTGAGCCCAGAGCCTCACATTTGCTTTGCCAGTGTTTACCACTGAACTGCACCCTCAGCCCATTATTTACTTTTTATTTTGAGACAGGATCTTACTAAGTTACCCAGGCAACCTATGGTCCTAAACTCAGGATCCTCCTGCCTCTGCCTCCCCAGTTACTGAGATTACAGTATGTGCCACTATGCCTGGCCTCCTGTTTCATATTTTCAATTGACAGTAATTGTAAGTATTTATGAGGAACATTGTTACATTGCAGTACACCTACACACTGCGCAGCACATCAGGGTAATTAGCGTATCTTCCTCAGGACCTTGATATTTTTGAAGCATATACGCCAGTAGTTTTGTAAATATCTCTTCGTTTGGGTTTATCCAGTGTTTCCTTGAGGTTAGGTTTGGGTTTTGTGTGTTGGGCAGGAATACAACACAACCGAAGTTGTCCACAGTGCATTATGTTAGGAAGCACATGTCGATTTGTCCCCTTACTGGTTACAGGGCTCATGGTGTTCTCTGAGAAAATGTTACTATTTTTCCTTTTGTAATTAATAAGTCTCTTATGGGGAGATACTTTAGGGTTATGTAAATATTGTTTTTTAATCATACTAATACCAGTCTTAGCATCTATGGATAATTTTTGCCTGAAACAATTACTGGAAATATTTTCTAATTTCATCATTCTTTACATTTATTAATTGCAGTCCTAAGAAACTTTTCCCTCTGTGTGTGTGTGTGTGTGTGTGTGTGTCTCAGTTGGTAGAGTGCTGCTCTGCATTCTCGGAGGCCCTGGGTTCAGGAGGTCCTGGGTTCGATCCCTAGCACCGCAAAAACAGAAGGATGTGGCAATCCCCTCCTGAAGCAACTCCTCCAAAAATCAGCCATTGAAAACCCTATGAGGGTCGCTATGAGTCAGACCTGACTCCACAGCACTTAACAAATATATATACGTATATATTGGAGTGGGCTGCCAGTTCTCCCAAGCCTACAGCACCTGGTATACCGAGGCCATCTCCCGTCCAAAGACTAACCAGGCCCAGCTCTGAATCAGGCCCAACCAGGCCCGTCTGAGATCAGACGGGCTCAGATGCCAGGGTGGTATGGCTATATCTGCATGGACTTCTTGGATTATAATCCATTACTATCATTTTCTTACTCAAATTATCTCAGATGTGACCAATAGGAGCTCTTTTTCAAAATAGTTTGTGTCCTTTAAAATGACCATTTTAATGACTTTTCTCCACCTGTGTGACTTTAAAAGACTCATACCATTGGTGCTTTTTCTGGGTGTGTGTAACCAGAAGCTCTGGGGAACATCAGCTGTAGCTTTAGAGGGGAGGCAACGCCACTGCAAGTGTGCAGAGCTCTCATGGCTGTTGTCCTTTAGGTCCAGCACAGTCCTCCCTCTCAGCGCAGGATGAGTTCTCAAGTTCCCACTCCCACAGTCTGATCTTTCCTTACAGAGAGCGGGTGCCTTTAGTGTGCAGTACAAATCAGTAGTAAGTACCTTTGCCACTAGAGGTCACTGTTAGGCTACGTATGGTGGAACATCCCTCCAAGTTTCACAGCTGACCCACAAGCCTTATTCTGAACACAGGCGGGACTTGTCTTTTTCCAAAGGAACATTAGTGTCTTTAGAGAGTCTACCTAAACTTCACTGAGGTCCTTACTTGTGACTCGAACACTTGACAGCTCTGAAGGTACCTGCCGTTACTAAATTCTGCTGGCAGCGTGAAGAGAGCAGCCCCTATTTACTGCATACACGCACTATGTGCCAGATGCCATTCTCATGTACCTTAACTCTTAACATCTTTCAGAATCCCCGTGGTGGGGGAGAAACCCCATGGGGTTCTGATTTCACACAGCTAGTAAATGGCTAAGCCAGGATTAAAACTCAGGTTGTTCCAAAGTCCACGTACTTAGCCACTATACTAGGATTCAACCTGCATAGCTTTGCTAGAGTTGCATTTCGATCTTCCCGTTTCCAAACCTGGACCTCTTTTGAAAGCATTCTCACAGTGAGGTTTCAAATCCTCAGCGCGAGAGTTCCGCAGTGGGTTCAGCTCACCAGGTCTGTGCTGGTGGCAGAGACGGGTAGGTGGCTACACTTGACGCAGGACTTCCCTGTGATTGCGAGGTGGCCAGGTCCCGAGGTCAGGTGAAGGGAGCCTCCACCTCCCTCCCCATTCAGTGTTGCGCTTGTGGAACCTGAGGGCACCAGCTTCTCCCTGCTTGGCCACTGCTTCCTAGAAGCAGTATCAGGTTGCTTGGGAAACAGCTTCAAATTAAGCCCTAAGGTACTGATAAGGTGTGAGGACTTAGGAAATTGGGGTGGTAGAAGGGGCATGGATTCTGGAACCCTGCGTTCGAAGTCTGCTTCTCCTATTTGGTGGCTGTGTGGCCTCAGGCACAATTGCTTAACTCCTCTGAGCCTGAGTTTCCTCATCTGTGGGTTGACTATGATATTTCCCTTCTGTGATTGTTAGAATTATCCGTGTTCATAGAGACTCTGGCACAGGGTAGGAGATGTGTGATACATTTTTGCTATTATCATTTCCTTAAAGGCACAGCCTAGTTCCCAGCAATTACAAAAGCTGTCCCCGATGCCCTATCCTAGGTGGATCTCTGTTTTCTTTCATAGTGGTGCCTTACAGGCTGTTATTCCTGAGTAATTGAAACCCATTGCTCTATACTGGGAAGTACCATTTCTTATGCCTGGCCTAATAGTCCAACCAGACTCCAGTCAGAGCTGGGCTCTTCACACTTCTTCATGTCCCTGGTCTTAATCAGAGACCCCAAAGAGTAAGTGCTCAGCAGATGCCTATTCAGGATGGAGATGAGCTGAAGTGAGCGCACAGTACTTAAGGAGTATTTACTGTGTGTCAGGCAATGCTCTAGCTTCTGACAATACAGAGGTCAAGGAAATGCAGCCCCTCATTAACGGAGCTCCGGCTGTGGCTAAAAACGTCTGCAAAGGCCTGAAACAGTTAAGGCAACTCACCAAGCATCTCGTGCTCAGGAAATGACATTTTTTGTTGAGGCAGTCTGGCTCACTGTGCCCCAAACAGGAGGCAAGAGCCAAGTGCACAGCCCAGAGCCTTTTCACACTGGAGAGGACATAACATGGCATTTAGTGCTCAGGGACCTCACAAGCTGTTCTGCCACCTGCTCCTTCAGCCCAGTTCCCAGCAGGGGCAAGAGCCAGTGCCCAGCGCCCTCCTCACCAGGAGGTCTCAGGCAAGATCAGGACCAACACGGTCGGCCAGGGACTTCCCCCTCTGAGTCACTGCAGCTACACAGTATCTGAATGATTTGTTCCTGGGTGGAGTGGATGAAAGGGGAGAAAACGGGTTAGAAAAAATGAAACCAGCTGTGAAGTTCACGAGTTCCCACAAGTCATGAGTTCCACCAATTTCTACTCACTCTTAAGTATTTTGAGAGCAAAGAAATAAGGTAATTTGAAGGTTTCAGAAAACAAGAGCTGTCTGGAAACCCAATGATAATTGAAAGACTGCATTAGCAGAAGTTTTACTCTTTCATTTGCAAAAACGAAGGGACTTTATTTATTTTTTTTCCAGGAAAAGGAAGGCTTTTAGCAGAAAAAAGAAATGCAGTTTACTGCCTGGATTCTCCTCTGCCCCAGAATAAAGAACTTTCCCCCTTATCTGGGTTCAGAACTGGCAAGCAACCTCAGTGTGGGCACTTCATAAATATTCATTGATGTTGAAAATACCCACAGTGCAAAGGACCCATTTGTCATTTCAAGAACCCTTTTGAAATGCCAGTGATTGAAGCAGGGTCTTGAGTATGCTTTGCAAATCTTGAACAAGAAAGGACCAGTTCAGCTGGTCACATGGAACGAAACAGAACAAGGGTACGGGATTAATCTCTCCCGGAGTTTGAGGCTGTGACTATACTGACAAAGAGCAGAGCACACTGAAGCAGTGCGTACAATTAAAACAAAAAAACCACCCAACAACAAAAAACACTCCCAGAACATCCAAGCCATTGGGATTCAGCAGCAACTCCACTTTGTGGAAAAAAACCCACTTCAGTTCAGTTTTGCACTGGATCCAACGGCCGTACCTAAAAATAGAAATACTTAAAGTTGGAACAAGGCGTGGCAGTGGAGATGTATCAGCTGAGCTGAGGGACATTCAGAGAGAACATGGTGAAACCCATACACTGGGATGTTGCCTGGTCAAGGTCTGCTTGTTTTGGCCTGGTTACACCTGACCTTGGCCCATGTCATCTTGATAAACAGAAATGAACGCACCTGGGTCACCATTAGCCATACTTAGGGGTTGGCAAAGCCAGTTATGGCTGAGTCGTGTCGGTATGGCCTGGAGCCCTTCCATCAGAGATCTGGGCTATCTATACGGATGGCCCTGCAGAGGCCTCTTTCTGGGTGCCAAGACGCACTTTCTGTTTGCCAGTGGTTGTCTCAGGCCAGGGCAGGCGTGGGACAGCCACTGCTTGGGAGTGGATCTGGGCTATCTTAGGCCTGGCATCCAACAGCCCTATTTCCTCACCCCTCCACACCCCCACCACACAACCACAGCACCAGGGAGCAGCCTCGAACCTTCCTCAGCACCAGCGAGGAGCACTGAGGAGAGTTGGCCTCTCTCTCGCCCATGGACTCCTTTGTGCCTGCTGCTCCTGGCCAAGCTTAGCCCTGTCTTCACCTGGGCTCCCCAGCCTTTGGCTGAGCTCTGAGGCTACCACTGTGACAGAAGGGGCATTCATGGCCTCCAGCCTCCCAGGCCGTGTGGTGACACCTCAGCGTTCAGGGGAGCCGCTGTACCTGGCCACAGCTGTGACCCTCTGAGCTCAGCCTCTTGTCATACCTCTGATTCTGGTGCTCTCCCCACCTCCTGCCGCCCACCTTGGCAACAGCTGCCCTTCCATTCATACCTCAGAGACCGAGCGCTGTGTACGTGCGCCACAGACCTTCGCCGAGAGAGGTAGGCGGTGGCTGGCTCCTCACAAGTGGAAAAGGCTGGCAAAGAAAACAAGTATTAACACAGCCCTTGCTTGTGTCGGAAGCTTTAGGCCTGATCTCATTTAATCCTGCCCTCCTGCTTAGGAGGAAGTCCTCATTATTTATAGAAGTGTCAGAATGGTGTCAAGGTGACAAGCAGGACACGGCAGCCTGCCTTCGAAATCCAGCTTTGCGCCTCACGCTCTGTGATCCTGAACATGCCCACCACGTGGGCAAAATGGGAAGTGGGCTACTGTGAGCATTACATGAGTTAACATATATGAAAAGGGCGTGGAACAGCACTATGGAAGAGTTCTGTTATCTTGTTGGCCATGACATGTGAGGTGAGAGCACTGAGGCTTAGCACCCGTGTGGAGACTGGATTCTTCCCGCTCCATGGCAAACGCTGCCCCTACCTCCCCGATGCTTCTCTTTCACATTGTGAGGTGCCATACCCTCCCAGGGCAGTATTAGACACTGGTGTAGAGGAGCGTTTCAGACCTAAAGAAAGTTTCAGATTGTGTCCCCTGCAAATGAGGGTTACCACCTACCCTCAGGGGCTGGTGGCTTAGGACAATGGCCCTGGTAGCCTCCTCCTCCTCAGAGCCAGGCTGAGACCACCTGATTGACCTTGACCTCTCCACCTCTCCCATGCCCATACCCATCCTATAATGTGCATAATTTTTCTCTGAAAATATGGTGGAAGTGGAATTTAAACCCCTATCTACCTGGCCCCAAAGCCCATATTCCTTCCATTTTCATCATGGCCAGTTAACCTCACAGTGGCCCACACATCTGTGGCAGACACATGTGGACACAGGGATGACACAGTTGTGACTTGGCCTTTGTTTGCAGGGGAGGAAGAGGACAGGACACTGGGACAAAGGGCATTTCTGGGTACAGTCACACCTGTGCATAGCTAAGTTATCTGATCACTCAATTTGCAAATCCGGTGAATGGAAAGATCACACGCATTTACCTAATGTGCTATAAGGGACTTCCTTCACCCCCAAAGCAGAAAAGGGCCCAGAGGTGTCCTTGGCAGGCAAACCGTTGCTTCAAGGGTGGGGCATTTTCTTGAGTTCACATCATGCCCTGAATTCGATACTTTCCTAATTGCCTTTGTGATCTTGGGCAAGTCTTAACCTCCCTGAACCTCAACTTACTAATATGTAAAACAGGACAAATAACCCTTCCCTCACTAGGTTTTCCTGCTGGTTAGGAGATGAAGTATGTGAAACGGCCATGGCCTGGCACACAACACATGCTTTTGAAATAGGAGTTTTCCTAGATTGTGTAAGAACCCAAGCATGTTCTCGCTGAGGTCCACCTTTAAGATAGAAATCTGGAAGAGGCTTTCTGCACACTTATGCGAATCCTCATGCTTCATGCTGGTACAAAAGCAAGCCTGTGTGTCACTCACTGTACTGTGGGTGTCGGGAGCCCTTCTCAGGAACCCAGTCCCAGAACCACCAGGGCCTGTGATGACTTGGCCTTCTTGGCCCCTAGGCCTCGGTGCCTCCACCCACCCCTTCCCACCAGGAACTCTAGAACTCGTCAGTGCTGTGCTGGTTGGTTTCATCAAAGCCAGACACCATGTGGCACCAACTCCACAAAAGTCTCCCTAGTTCTGCTGTGGGTCTCTAGAAGTGCATGATGCCATCTGCTTAGAAGGAGAGAGGACATGGGCCTGCAGGGGATGTGGAGGGCAGTGTCGATCCCATGCCCAACTCCAGGAGCAGAGTCTAAAAGGAAGCTCCTCATACCTGGGAAGCCACTGACCAAAAGGGGAATAAAGAGGTAAATTTCCTGAAGAACTCTGCCCAGGGGAAGGGAAAGGAAAGCGGTTATCCAGGTCAGAGGGTGTGGGTTTCAGTCAGTTATTCAGCATGACTGAAGGATGACTGTTGACCGGATTATTTATTCCACAGCTATGAAGGGAAAAGGCTTACTACATGGTTTGTTTTCCCAGTGTTCCTTCCCTAAGGTGCAGACTGTTTTCACTCTGTAGAGCTGTGGGACTCTCAAGGCGGAGCAAAAAGAGTGAGGGATTTGGATCAGGAATACCTGGGTTCAAGCTGATGTTCCCTCTCCCCAGCAGACGACCTCTTGGACCTTGGGTTCCTTGTGTGAACACAAGGATAGTCCCACCTCCGGGCTGCGGTGCGCAGCCAGTGAGATCACGTCTGAGGAAGCTTCTCACCCAGAGGGAACACAGCAGCCACGAGGAACTCGGTTTTAATATGTTGTTGTTAGGTGCCCTCAAGTCGGTATCCAACTCATAGCGACCCTTATAGGGTTTTCAATGGCTGTCTGTTTCAGGATTGCCTTGGGAGTGGATTGCCAGGCCCTTCTCCCATTTTTGTGGTGCTGGGAATTGAACTCAGGACCTCAGAGACTGCAGCGCAGCTCTCTACCCACTGAGCTAAATCCCAGTCACCGGTTTTAATATACAGAAACTAATTTTTCTCCAGATCGACTGGTGCTGTTTCAATATCAGTAAAGAAAAAGAACTGTTCATGTGTTTTGTAATCTTGAGGGATCTGAAAAGGTTTTAATGGACCCAGGAAGAACAGGCATGTGCTTGGATTTCTCCCCTCTTCCTTCATCCTGTCCCCATTATATGGGGACATAGGGTCCTTATGGGGAAACCTGGGCAAGTAGCCACTGCTAAGCCCTAGGGAGGCTGCCTTGAGGCTTCAAGGAGAGCCAGCAGCTGGGCAGGCTGGAGACAGGCAACTCCAACATGGCCGTTGCCTGGGCTCCATGTCCACATTGGATGTTTTTCATGGGCCATTTCCTCCAGCAACAAGTATTGAACATTATATTTTATGATAGAATGGGCGTAAAAATGAGTAGAATCCAGGCGGGATTTATTGGTGCATATTATTTTCATGATGAATTTAAATATTGTTAGTTTAAGAGACTTAACAGGAATGAAGGCCAAGGAGCAGTTTGGCCACTAGGGGGCAGCACGAGGTCACCACATGTTTGTGGGTAACCGGGTGGCGAGGCTGCTGGTAAACCACACCGCGGGGAAGGACAGCAACAGCTCCACCTCTGACTCACAAAGGGCTTTTGCTTCTCGCAGCGTTTCCTCAGAGGGTTGTGTTTGCTCCTCACACCCCAGGCCCAGCGCGGGCGGGCGGGGCGGGAGTCACTGCCCCACTCGAGGGCCCGGGGGAGGAGGCGCGCCCTGGAGAGCCGGGTCATGGGGTTTGAGGAGGCGGCAGAGACAGAGCTCCCGGTTCCTCCAGCGACACTGGGTTAGGTCCTCGGAGCAGACAGGCCCAGAGGCCCAGAGGCCAGAGCTGCCCCTCCTGTGGTCACCCCGCCATGCAGGCCCCTGAGCCATCACTGGGGCGCAGCAGCCCCGCGGGGCCCCAAAGCAGAGCCCCGCCTTCCCCATCCCAGCCAGAAGGGACGCTGCGTCCCAGACCCAGGCCCTACCCCAGCCTCCCCCGGCGCTAAGCCTGTCTTTGTTCCCTCCCCGGCCACATGCAGGAGCCTCAAGGGCGGGAGAGGTGCTCGCGCCCCTACGTTGGGGAACGGAGCAGTCACATCAAAGGCGCGCACACAGTGCCAAGGGGACAGGGAGAAATCAGCGCCGCCCGCCCCGGCTCCGAGGGCCTGGGCAAGGAGATAGAGCAGGCAAGGAAAGGCCAGAAACAAAATCAAACAAAACACAGGGCATGCAATGATCCGATCCTCCGATCCTCCGCCTCCCGGGAGGAACACCCAGCGTGCGCCTGGCAGAAAGCACCGGGCACATGGGGAACAATAGGCCTTTCTCTCTCCAGCAGCTGAGCACACACCCGGGGGAAAGGAGTCCCCACCCCCGCCAAGCAAAGTCCAGCCTGGGCAGGGGGCCAGGGAGAACCCAGTTTACAACCCAGATACTCTTGTGCCGTTTCCTTCTGAAAATATGAGAAGGTGCGTAGACCTGGGTGGAAAACAACAGATGACTTTGCTTCTGGGTAGGGGGCGAGTGGGTGGTGGTGTCCATTTTTTAGGGAAACTATGAGATGCCAGTAGCCTCCGAAATAGATGTACCAGGAAGCAACCTGGGATGGTTTTTTTCTTTTTCAGAAGGAGCCAAAATATTTCTGGGAATAAAGAGTCCTTGGCAAAGTGGAGCCAGGCCCGAGGCCTGGAGACGTGAGCTGGGGCGGGGCCCTGAGGACGCCCAATCACGCTCCACAGGCAGCAGTGCCGCCACCCACTGGTACTGCCTGTCCTCGGGGGCCATGGAGTAGGCAGGAGTCCCTCCCACTCACCCAGAGCGCCCCAGGGCTGCCTGGCTGTGGCAGGGATGCTCAGTAAGAGACACAGTTCAGATTCTGGTCACCTCAGTCCCACCCCCTGGCGTGGGACTAGAAAGTAGAGGTGACAATCGGGTCTAGATTGGGAGAGAGACTGAGAACCCTGACCGTGCAAATGAAAGGTGACCTGGACAGAATGCGCTGCCTTCCTGAGGCTGTGGAGTCAGCACTTTCCCACAAGGGCAGCCATCATGGCGGCGGGAGCCGTCAGAGCCCCAGCTCCCCCTGCTGAGCCAGCTGTCCTGGGCGAAGACTCAGAGGATGACTGTCCTCCAATACTGATGAGGACTTGGAGGGTGATCTGCCCTGATCCCCTCATGTACCGAAAGGGACTTTGGGGAATTATAGAGCCAAATGGCAGCAGAGCCCACAGAGACGGTGGGACTTGCTTACTCCTCTGCAGGTGGTCGCAGGACAGAAACAGGAAGGTTTCCTGGCTTGCTGATTTAGGGCCCAGAGCTCTTCTGGTCCATGGCACTGACGACATGTGAGGTGAGAGAACCGAGGCTTGTAGTACATAGGTTGTAGTTGTTAGGTGCTATTGAGTCCTATCTGACTCATAGTGACCCTTATAGGGTTTTCAATGGCTGATTGTTTTGGAATTGCCTCGAGAGTGGATTGCCATGCCCTTCTCCCATTTTGGGGGTGCTGGGAATTGAACTCGGGACCTCAGAGACTGCAGAGCAGTTCTCTACCAACTGAGCTAAATCACAACCCAACAGGTAGATTAGCTTAGGCTTTAGCAGGAATCATGGAGGAAAAGAGGATTGAATTTGACTTCTGCCCTTTGACCATATGGATGAAGCCATGTGTGTCTCAGAGGACATCAGAAGGACATTTTCTAATAGTCCCCACACTAATCGAACCCATGGATCCATTTAGGAAGCAAAGACCCCAGGCTCATGTCACACTGGGCATGCCCTAGTTTGAATAAAACTAGGGGAAACATGAGCCCACACTCTCTTTCTTTTCTTCTTTCCTTCTTTTCTCTCTACTTCTTGCCCTTTGCTCCTCTCGTCTTTCTCTAGGAACCACATGCACACCTCTTCCTTCTCTCAGGCCACCATTTTCTCAATCCAAGGTATTTTTCCTTCTAGAAGCCTGCTTAACTCAGTTCTGACTTTACCTTTCCCTGGAAAATAGAAATACGCTTATGCAGATTCATCCAGGAGACCCAGTTTCAGGTTCCTTTCCAGGTTTGCCTAAGCTGCTCCAGGCGCCTCAGTCTTCCCTGTCATGATTTCTAAATGGTGTACCATCTTTCAATAAACCTTGACTATACTCTCTACTATAACTTCTGTGTCAGGTATAAATTCATTTATATATACAGGAGATACAAGAACCAGGGTTATGCTGCCAAGTTCCCAGACCTATGCTCTGGACCTGCCTCTCTGCGCTCCCCACAAATCTCTGTTAACAATACTACCTCAAACATGGAAGCAAAAGGTAGCTAGAGGGAGCTCCTGAGGGAGCAGGGTATCTCCCTGGGGCCCACAGGATTGAAGGTACAGAGCAAACCTTAACTTTAATTCCAGGACAGCAATGGAGCTGGGCAGCTCAACCTGGGATGTATCAGACTAGTTGGCAACGCAAAACCACACGGCCAACCTGAGGGGTCACATGATGGGGATGGCTGATGGGCAGCACATCTTGGC
Organism: Pedetes capensis; assembly: GCA_007922755.1. Classification (NCBI taxonomy): domain Eukaryota; kingdom Metazoa; phylum Chordata; class Mammalia; order Rodentia; family Pedetidae; genus Pedetes; species Pedetes capensis. The sequence continues at coordinate 80,542 of VMDO01006452.1, forward strand.
CACCAACTCCGAGGTTCCTTTTGTCTCCAGTGTTCTGAGGCCTACTCCCCTAAGAGCTTGGGGCTCCAAGGAGATCAGAGGGAGTCTGTGCTACCTAGAGCAGGCCCAGGAGGATCTGGCCATGACTCATCGTTGGGGCTTCCCTGGACCCCTCTGGCAGCTCTGAGTCGGCAGCTGTCTCTGCCACTCTGGCCAGCACAGGTGCCCACGGCCCTCTTGCTGACTCAGCAGAAAGGGGTGGGACAGTGCCCTGCCTGGCTGCAAGAGGCAACTCCGCCCCAGGCCCCCACCTGCACCTTTCTGTCCCTCCCCTGCCTTTGGAAAGGAAGAGGGCTGCCTGCCTTCCTCAGACTCCTCCATTCATGGGCACCACCACCCCACCGTCCCACAGTAGCACCAGGTGCCTATGCGGGGCACATTAGAACAAGATTTGGTTTTTGGAGTTCAATCGTTCGATTTCTTCGAATGCTTATTTTGCTGAAAGAGAAAAGAACAGTGTTTAGATTCAGAAGGAACTTTTGAGAGCTTCTAATTCTATGATTTCACAGATGAAGAAACTGAAGTATGGGCAGATTGCGTTCTTTCCCCCAGGATCACACAGGGCCTCCGTCCTTGATGCCGCCCTCAGGCCTGGCTGGCCCACAGGCAAGGGTGGAGGTGTCCTCTGAGGGGTGGAACAGACCCAGCTAAGGCCCTAGGGCCTGTCCTGTGGTGGGGAGATGCCCCACTCCATGTCCATCTTCCCCCCTTAAACCTATGAATTTATCACTTTAGGTGGCAAGAGGGACCGGCAGATGTGATCGGGTTAAGGATCTTGAGATGAAAGGATTGTTCTGGACAGCTGGGGGAGTCTCCTGTAATCACAGGGGTCCTTATAAGTGAAAGAGGCAGGTGGAGACTCAGGGTCCGAGAGACTAAGTGTGGTACACAGATGACTCTGAAGAGGGAGAAAGCCAAGCAGTAAAGGCAGCTTCTAGAAGCTGGCAAAGTAAGGAAATGGATGACCCCCAGCAGCGTGTAGAACGAGCTCAGCGCTGCCTACCTCTGGATTTCAGCCCAGTGAGACCCATTTTGTACCTCTGACCTCCAGAGTGACAAGATAATAAATTTGTGTTATTTACAGTCACTAAGTAAGCTCCGCTGGGATTTGGCTCAGTGGGTAGAGCGCTGCGCTGCAGTCTCTGAGGTCCTGAGTTCAATTCCCAGCACCGTAAAAACGGGAGAAGGACCTGGCAATCCACTCCCAAGGCAATCCCAAAATAGTCAGCCATTGAAAATCCTATGAGGGTCGCTATGAGTCGGATACCGACTCGACAGCACTTAACAACAATAACAACAAGTAAGCTCCTTCCTTGCGGGTCCCTAGTGGAGGTAGTGCGCACCAGCCTAGTCCTGCTCCCTGACCGAGGGGAGAGGCTGAAGATGTCCCCGGGAGAATAGACCTTCCAGGTAGAGGAAGGGTGAATAAAGGGGGGCTCTAGGCAGAGAAGGGCTGGGATTTAGCTCAGTTGGTAGAGCGCTGCGCTGCAGTCTCTGAGGTCCGGAGTTCAATCCCCAGCACCGCACAAATGGGAGAAGGACCTGGCAATCCACTCCCAAGGCAATCCCGAAACAGTCAGCCATTGAAAACCCTATGAGGGTCGCTATGAGTCGGACACGACTCGACGGCACCTAACAACAACAACAACAGTTGTAATAATTTGTTCCAGCAGCAACAGCAAGTACAGACCTGTCCCTACACCTCCCAACCCTAGCTCTTAGTTTGTGGTTTTAATGAATATGTTTGAAAATAAGTCACCACCCCTTGACTCCTGCTTAACGAGATACAAGGAATAATTGGGCAAATTATAGTAAAAATACTAAATTCCTTTCATTCAATGATGAAAGTTGTATGTAGTTGATCACGTGGACTCGGATGGATATAAAAGTCAAACAATTTAATTTTCTCTCTCAGCCACCCTTTTAAAACCACTCTGTTGAATTATTCTTCCGGTTTCTTGGGAGAAATGCCAGGCAGATCCTAAAATATTTCTGGGCACATTCAGGTACTAATAATACCCCATTTCAGGTATAGAGACTCTAGTCCAGTCTGGCCTCAAAGTTTTAATGTTTCATCCAATGTAAAGCTTCTGCCTACCCAAGTTTGCCTGCAGCTATAGCCCTGTGGCATCCAATCCCGTCAGATCTCAGAAGCTAAGCAGGGTCGGGCCTGGTTAGTACCTGGATGGGAGACCGCCTGGGAACACCAGAAGCTGTAGGCTTGGGAGAAGGACCTGGCAAGCCCCTCCCAAAAATCAATCTGCCATTGAAAACCCTATGAACAGCAGAGAGGCACTGACAATAGTGTTTCCCCTGTTGTACAGAGGGTCTCTATGAGTTGGATACTGACTCGACGGCACCTAACAACAACAACAACCCAAGTTTGGACCTGATAAAGCCCTGCCGCTTACTGAGTGCTGGGGGCTCAGGGGAAGGGCGATGAGCTTCTGGCCTGGTTGCCCACCTCCCTCTTTCACTCCTGCCACTCTGCTGCCTCTGGCTCCTTCAAGTGGAGAGGGGAGTAATGGGTGGAGAAAGAAGAGGCAGGCACAACTTTTCAGACTCAGAGTGTGGCACACAGATGTCCAAAGGATGGCTCTGTACTGAGGGAGCTTTCTGGAAGCACCCTGCCACACAGTTCCATGGAAAAAGTGGCCCAGTCACTGGAGCCCTCACCAGTTACCCATGAGAACCTGACTTTCTGCTAGGGCCACCTCCCTCCCGCAGCTCATCCTCTTGAGTGGGGTCTCTTTCCTTACAAAGCCTCTGTGTGGCCCGTGTTAAACCACATATTAGCGTTGCTCTGTTAGTGCAACAAGAGAAAGACAAAGACAGGCTAACTGTGGGAAAGAGGGAAGCATGGGAGCAGAAGAAAAGGACTGAGATGAAGACAAAGGATGGTTGTACCCATCCCTGCAGTGCCCAGGAGAGGACAGGTGGCTTAAGGTCCTGAGGCCAGTGGCAGGGACACCCTGAGCAAAGGCATGAAGTTGGAGACTGTATGTAGCCAATGGACTCTGGGAAACTTGGGTTCAGAGCAATTCAGTACTTTTGGTTCATGGTTTCATGATCTACTCCACATTAAGAAATATACAAATTGGGCAATCAGCATGATCTCCTTCATTGTTTCACATGGATTTTTTTCCTTACTTTTGAACCAACCTTCCTCTTTCTCTCTTTCTTTCTTCTTTCTTTCCTTTCTTCCTTCCTTCCTTCCTTCCTTCTCTCTCTTTTATTTTCCTTCCTTCCCTCCCTCCCTCCTTCCTCCATTTCTTTCTTTCTTTCTCTCTCTCTCTTTCTTCTTTCTTTTTCCTTTCTTTCTTTTGCGGGAGGTGGAACCCAGGTTAGGCAAGTGCTCTACCTCTGAGCTGAACCCCCAGCCCTAAAAAAAGAGTCATCTGATGAGGACCTGGTTTTCCCTTGGGCTGGGAGAGGACAAGCTGATGGGGTCACAGCGCGTGTGGCATGCGGGGACCGTGGCTTACCAGGGCTGCGCCGCTCCCTGTGAGCAGATGGATAAGCCCTGCAGGTCAGTGTCTTGTCTTTGGGCCTTGGATTCGGGATGACACAGTCTCGTGGGGCATTGACTTCCCTTACAGCAATGGCTCTCCGGCTTTTGTGGGTGTCAGATGCATGCATACTCCCCAAGTGGCTGATTCAGTAGGTCTGGGGGAAGGCTTGGGGGTTTGTATTTACAGCAGGCAAGTTCCCAGGTAATACTGAAGCTGCCAGTCCAGGGACAAAGTTGGAGGACCACAAAGAACATTTAATGCCTTTTACAAACTTTACTTCCATACCTAGGCCACCCTCATGGCTGAATCTCTAGGGGTGGGGTACAGGCAGCAATATGTTTTAAAGCTCTCTGGTTCCAGAGATGTCCCCACTATCAGGCCTACCATTCCACGTGAATGGTTTTTTCCAAGTGACAGCTGACGTAGAAAACACCACCATCTTAGTAAGAACACAGCACTTCCTGTCCCGCAGTAAAATAATAATCATGTGGTATGATTGGATAACGACAGCTAACACCTGTTGAATGCTCATAATCCTGTGCCAGGATTAACTTTCTGTTTCCACTAATTATTCCCATTTGATAAGTGATGAAACAGGTACCCCATGCAGTTATTTGTCTAAGATCATACCCAAGTGACAAGGCTGAGATTTGAACCCAGGCCCTATGACCTCAGAATCCCTGCATTTGTCCTGCATATAGGGCCCTACGTGCCCAGCATGCAGGAGTGGACTAACAGTCTTGCCCTCTCTTGGCAGCTTTTATAGAGAGAACATGGAATGGGTCGCATTATCTGTTAAACTGGCCTAGAATCCAGAATTCCTCACTTAACCACTGCTATGGGAGATAATTTGGCTGGGGTTTAGCTCAGTTGATAGAGTGCTGCTCTGTGTGCTCTGAGGCCCTAGGTTCTATCCCCAGCACCGCAAAATGGGAGCAGGACCTGGGAGCCCACTCCCAAAACAATCTTGAAACAATCAGTCACTGAAAACCCCATGGATATCAGAGAAGCCCTGACATAAAGCCAGGCATGGCACAGTATTGGGAGTGTTTTGTTCTGTTGTACACAGGGCTGCTATGTGTTGGACCTGACTTGAGGGCATCTGACAACAACAACAACGGGAGATGTTCAGGTCATGAGGGTGTGGGCATGGGTTATTGCAGCTAAAGAAAGGGAAGAGTTCTCCCTCTTCCACTCTTCTCCCATCTGAGGAACAGAATTCCTCCCCTCTGGAGGATGGGACATTCAAGGCATTAGCTTTGAAGCAGAGACCTGGAACTTACCAGGCACCAAACCAGCCAGTTCCTTGGTCTTGGACTTTGCAGAGTTCAGAACCATGAGAAATAAGTTTCTGTTGTTTATAAATTTCCCAGTCTGTGGCATTCTATTATAGCCACACAAAATGGACTGACATTAGTGATGCAACTTGAGCAAGTCCTTTAGCCCATCTGAACTTGTTTTCTCACCTGGAAAATGGGTATAAATGTGCCACCCTCAGAGGCCTGCAAGGAAGGCTAAAAGAAATAGGGCAAGCACTAGGTACAGCACCTACACAAAGCCAAAGTCAAGAAACTTCCGTTCCCTTCCTCTTCTCCAGCAGCCTTTCCTCTAAGGTGTAAAGAAACCGGAAGAGTTTTTCCCAGTTATTCCATGGGTGTCTTTCTAAATACAACTCTCCTAACAATTGGCTGAAGAAATAAATTCTGGGGAAATAAAGTTTTCCTGCTGGATGGAAGGAACCATAGATGCTAGGCTTCATTGAGCAATAAATTCAACTCCTGACACTTGAAATGAAGGAAGTCTGCACTATGACTTGAGGGAAAATAAGGAATGACTCATGGGCTGTGGTGTCTCGGCATATCCCAGAGCAGCTGTGTTACAGCAAGGGTCTGGCCCAGGGTGGGGTTCCTCTAGCTGCAAGGTGTGCAGCATGGGAGTCAGCTGGTACAAATAAAATGCATAAATAAATAAAAACAGGAGCTCATGAGTGACTCAGTTCAACTAGATATGCTTTCCAGAGGGGAGACGGGAGGGTGAGCCTCTTTCGGTGGGATTATATGAAATTGTGTGTAGGCCTTTTGTGAGGCACCTTGTCAGTGAATGTCATATGAACAAATGCCAAAGCTCAAATTGATTGCACACGCTATTTAAGGCAGATTAGAAGAACATTTTCAGGAAATCTAGGATAACTAATTTTTATATCCTTCCACTTCTTTTGAAGTGAATCAGAATATGAAGGGGATCACAGAAGAAGTTATAGGACCTTAAAACAAAGGCAACATAAATAACTTATAAAAAGAAAAGTCAGGTGGTGGCTGGGGGAAGGGGCTAGAGGATGAGAACCATGCCAGAAAACCCAAGCTAAGGGGGATTCTTGGGCTGGGATTTAGCTCAGTTGGTACAGTGCTGCGCTGCAGTCTCTGAGGACCCGAGTTCAATTCCCAGCACCGCAAAAATGGGAGAAGGACCTGGCAATCCACTCCCAAGGCAATCCCGAAACAGTCAGCCACTGAAAACCCTATGAGGGTCGCTATGAGTCGGATACCGACTCGACGGCACCTTGACTTGACAACAAGGGGGATTCTTAAAGCTGAGTAGAAAATTAAGCTCTGAGATTTCTAGCAATAACAGCAAAAAGACCAGTCCCAGGCACTCTGCGGCTATCTTTAACTGATAAAAGAAAGCATAGCCAAACTTTCTTCTGGTATTAAAGTCCAAGTGGAAATTATTTGCAAAGATTTTTATATTAAGCAACATAATGAACCCCTATGGTATGGCAGTTTTACAGAGAACTTAAAATTGTTCTTCTCCTGACCATTTCTTAAAGTGACACTGGGTAAAAACTTAAGGGTATAATATGAAATGATCTGAGAAAGTATCTCTATTGCATACTTGAGTGATCTAATCCAGGAAGAGACTGTTTTGATTCCAGAGTGGAAAAAGTTGTACCCTCTGTGTTATCATTGCTGATGTTTTTGGCAATGTCTTATGCCCTTTTTAAATGCAAAGATAAACTCTGAAAACACCATTTAATAGCTCTTTAATAAGACTGTGTTTTGTGTGAACAAGTTGATGTGTATGCAAGGTATCTGCAAAGCATTCTGGGGAAAGGCAAGTACAATTTTGTGCTTCTATTTCGATAAGAGGTATTCCAGTGAAAGGCGCTTGTGCAAAATTCCAAATTTCAAATCTAGACAAACAAAAACTCCAGCTGTGGGCTAAGTTCTGCTTCAGGAAAAAGCTGGAATAATTTGCTTTGGCTTCTGAAGTTTAAAAAATCCTACTTAGTAATAGAAAAAAAAGGGGGACCTGTTTTGAAGAAAACAATGGGAGAAAAGTTATGAATGAAAGAATCAGCTAGGCTCCATGGTGCACGCTCTAATCCCATTGACTCAGGGGTCTGAGGCAGAAGTATCACAAGTTCAAGACCAGTGGCAGCCTGTGTAACTTAGTGAGACCCTGTCTCAAAAATAAGAAATAAAAGAAGGACTGTGGAGTGCAGCTCAGTGGTAGAGCGCTTTCCTGGCATGCATGAGGCTCTCGGCTCAATCCCCCAGTACTGGCACAAAACTTTTACAAGGGGAAGGGGGTGAGAATGAATCACCATAGCTTTCCTAAATTTGTGATCATTATCATCATTTAAGGGCTGGGATTTAGCTCAGTTGGTAGAGCGCTGCTCTGCAGTCTCTGAGGTCCCGAGTTCCATTCCCAGCACCGCAAAATGGGAGAAGGATATGGCAACCCACTCCCAAGGCAATCCCGAAACAGTCAGCCATTGAAAACCCTATGAGTGTTGCTATGAGTCGGACTCGACTCGATGGCACCTAACAATAACAACATCATCATTTAATGTATCAGTCCTTCTTAAGGATAAAGAGAGTTTTTGGATGGCTGAATTTTAATAGTAACAGAATTGTGTCCCAGGCCACCCTTCATTATAAAATGGCCTAAGGAATCTTCAAGTTCCCCTCAGAGACCAGAAGAAGGTTCTGGGGTTCACCCCAAAAGCACTGGTATCCCTGGCTCTTGACTCCGAGATGTGTCCACATCTGGAACACATGTAGGACACAGAGCCCATCAATTGCGATCTTCCCAGGCTGCTTGGATTGCTGAGCAAACACTTGGTATTTGTGAAAGTACAAGGTTTGATTTGTCAAACCAGGAAGATCAAACATCAAAGAACAGAGCAACTGGTGGGTGGAGGGGATGGTGATGAGCCCCACAGGGTGGTATTGGGCCCAGGAGAGCCCCAGGCAAGGCCATGACACACAGAGGGCCAGTTGTGGCTGAGGTGTGTCTTAGAAAGCCCGAAGGAAGGGGTGGGATGGACTGCCTGCCCTATAGAAAGGACCGCACAGGGTGTAAGAAAAACTCCCATGTGTGGTAGATGACCTTCCTGGGCCAAAATGGCGATTGTGAACAGTGTGACCATGGCCCAGGAGGCACAGCCTGGGCTGCAGGGCCTGAGGCAGCAGGTCCGGAAAACCGCTCCTGGAACCCAGAGCCTCTTCGTCTCTGTGCACCTACTGTGTGCCGTGGATTCAGGGAGGAACTGAGTGAACAAGCTGATTGTGGACAGGGAAGAGGGCAGGGAAGAGTTTCCTGAGAAAACCTGTGCACATCCAGCGGTCTGCCCTCAGCTGCCACTTTCCAGAGCCCGAGTCTGCGTCCGCCTCACAGATTCCTGGACCCTACAGGGTTCTGACCTTGCTCTTGCCAGGTCATAGGCCTGAATACATCTGTGGGCAGAGGAATGGCTGCCTGGCCCAAAGCTGTAGTTTTGGCTCCCACGCCACGTTCCCGACTTACTTCTTCCCCTGGCAGTGTCAGGAGGACAAAGGGCCTTTGGGTGTTGGTGCACGGTGGCCACTAGGACACCAGCAAGTCACTCCACCTTCCTGAGACTTCTCCTCTTCTGAAAACAGGGCTGACACCAATGCTAATCTTCTGATTCACCCAGGGGTATCCTCCACACAGCCAGGTGGGGTCCTTTTGCTCCCTCTGGACAGGTATCATGGGCAGGTGAAGAAAAACTCTTCCAGTGCTGGCAATCCTGGGCCCTTTTGTGCCCAAGGGCCAGGGGCTTTTCACTCCAGGCCCTGAGAGCTAGTGGCCTATTGGTCCAGGCTTTAGAAACCAGAGACTTATGGCAACTGCTTTAATGACCAGAGTGCCAAGCAATTGGCAGCTATTGTAATCCTTGGCTTCCAGCAGCAGTGGGTAGAAAAAGCAGACAGTGGTGAGAGGCAGCAGGTTGTTTTTTCTAGTGTTACAAGCCTCAATTGCTGGGACTTTCAGCCCAACAGCAACCAGGGTTACATCTTTTCAGGCTTAGAGTGCCAAGATCCTCAGCTCTTAACAGCAACAATTGTTATAGCTCTTGGGCTTAAGGTGTTAGGATCCCCAGCACTTTACAGTGGCTATCGTTATCCTCTCTGACTCAAGGTATCCTAGACCCTTGACACTTAAGGCCTAATGGTTCTCTGCAAATCTTCCAGTGACCAGGGCCCATAGTTTCTCTTTAGCTTTTCACAACTCTTGTTGTCTTCATTGCCTCTCCTCCCCACTGTTTCTGCCCCAGCCTTTCCCTGGAACCCTTCAGCTACCCTCTCATTGCTACTGTCACCATCACTGCTGCTGCTGTGGCCACCACTGCTAGAGTGACAACTGCTGCCACCTCTGGTGCCACTGCTGCCTTGCCATTGCTACTTCTTCACTGCTGCTTCTGCCATCTTCCCTTCATGTTCCCAGCTCAGCCCACTCTACTAATGATAAAGACCAAAAATAGGTAAGAAAAGGCTGCTGGAGAGAGGGCTTTTATTGGGCCTACTGGTGCAACACCAGGGGATAGCACTCACAGCTGGCTCACAAAGTGAGCTGAACAGCCTGCTCATATAGCCAGAAAGGGAAGGTGGCAAGGGTATCTGCATCAATAACAAAGTCCCTTATGCAAATGAATGATAATGTTTGCACCAGTTACAACCTTCTGCTGGGCAACCAAGGGAGGTGTTCCCTTTCTGGCCTGGATAGAAATGGCTGCAGGGTCATTTAGAGTTCATTGAAGATTGTGATGGCAAAAAGTCTGGTGCAAGCTGGTTTGAAACAATCATGGCTGAGGTAGTGCCTTCTGGAGCTGGAGTTGTTCTTTGGCAGCAACCAGCTGTGGTTACTGTGTCGCTTCCTCAAGGAATCTGTGAGGTGTTCAAAGTAGCTCGCACTGGCCTAAGGGCAATCCAGCTGGCTGCTTGGCTGGCAGGTACTACACCAGCGAAGGATCTAATAGCTATCAATTAGGGAGACAAATTGACCTGGATCCCAATATATTTCCTCATTTAAAGGAAAGATAAACATTAAAAGGAGTGCTTATAATAAAGACTTATCATTAACATTAACAGTGATTTAACAGTATTTAAGACTGCTCTATGGGAAAAGGGCCTGGCAATCCACTCCCAAGGCAATCCCGAAACAGCCATTGAAAACCCTGTGAGGGTCGCTATGAGTTGGATACCGACTCGAGGGCACCTAACAACAACAACAACAACACTGCTCTAACAATGTTTAACTCCCATTAGAATGTCCTAGAGGATTTTGAGGATCTAGTGAAACAATAAATATGAAAATACTTTGAAAATGGCAATCTTGGTTGTTGCTATCTCATTTGTGAACTCCATTTCTTTCTTTCTTGAGCCCTGCATTGATATAAGAATTTACCAAGCCTTTTGAGTTTTCTTAGTTACCTCTCCCTTATCTTAACTCTAATTTTAAATTCATCTCTGCTTCTCACTCTTAAGAAAATAAGTTTGCCCAGCACGGTGGCACACGCCTGTAATCCCAGCGGCTTGGGAGGCGGAGGCAGGAGGATTGCAAATTTGAAACCAGAGGCAGTCTGTGTAATTTAGTGAGACCGTGTCTCAAAAAGGCAAAGAAAAATGGGCTGGGGGTGCAGCTCAGTGGTCCAGCACTTGCAGAGCATGCAAGCACGAGGCCCTGAGTCCAACCGTCAGTACCACAAAAAAAAAAAAAAAAAAAAAAAAAAAAAAAAAAAAAAAAAAAAAAAAAAAGAAAAAAGAAAGAAAGAAAGAAAATAAGTTTACGTATGTTTTTGTGATTTTGCTGTGTGGTTTCTAAGTCCTCTATCTGTGTCGAGCCCCAGATCCTGATATAAACTTTCTCTAGACAGGGTCTGCTTCAGAACCACCTTTATATTCTGGACTTCAAACACTTAGCATTGGGTTGATGATGAAAACAACTTTAGGTATTTTATTTAACCTTTGCAGAATATTGTTTTTCTTCTTTTTATATGTATAAAAATAAGGGCAGAGTTGAGATTACACAACTCTATGTAAGGTAACTCAGAGATTGACTCTATATAATTTTGTAGTCTACATTTTTCATTCAGTATTATAAGTATTAATATTTTTCACATCATTTAAAAGTCTGATCATAAATATCATTGGTACTGGCTATTTTTGCATTTAGTAGGCTGTTCCATATTTTACTAAATCATTTTCCCCTATTATTAGACATATGTGTTTTTTCCAGTTTTCCATTATAATAAGTAATAACGCAATGAACATCTTCCTTCCTAAAACTTTCTGCTTTTGGTTCACCTCTTTAGAAGAGACTTCTAGGGGGAAATTCTGAGTCAAATGTTATGAACATTTTCTTTCTTTTTTATGTTTTTATTTGTTTAATTTGTTGAGATAAAGTCTCACTATGTAGCCACACTTTGAACTCATCTATCACTCAGCCTCCAGAGTGCTGGGATCACAGTGGGATTACCACTCCTGGCTAATCATTTCCAAAAAACTTTTTGATGTGATGGTAGCAGAGGGGTAGTTATACAGTGGCTTGGATCATTAGCAATTTCACCAAATACGTATGATTATATCTGGAAACAGAAGGATGGTGTGGAGAATCTTTCTAGAGCTCTAGGACCTTGCTCTGCTTTTTAAATATGTGAAATAATTAGTATAATATATAATTAATAAAATATAATTAATGTATTAATTTTATATTATTGTAATATTTTACAAATGACATAATTATTACGTACCTTAGAGACTCATCCCTGGAAGTTTAAACAGCTTCACTCATAGACTACACTAAAGCAGAAAGTTGGTAGGTTATCTGGCAGTGGAAGTTACAACTGCTCACTCCAAGTGCAAATTGAGGTGTCTCAAGCAGTAACTGGCCCCAGAGTCCTCACAGTTCTGGTGACAACAGAACTAGAAGGAGTGTTAGAGCTGCCCATCTAAACCCTCATCTTACAGCTGAAGAAACTGAGGCTCAGCACAACTAGTCTGGTGCTTCTTAACCATAATTATATATTATAATCAGCTATAGAGACTTTAATGAATCAGAATTTGTCCTCAGATATTCTGATAAAAATAGTCTGAGGTAAGCTCCAGTCATTGGTGTTACATAAAATTTCCTTAGGCAATACTGATATGAATTATGAATTAGGGTTGAGAAACTCTAGTATAGCAGGAAAAATATGGGTTTTATAGCTAGTCATATCTAATTGAAATCTCAGCCTCACCACTTGTTAGCTGTTTCGTGTGTGTGTGTGTGTGTGTGTGTGTGCATGTGTACGTCCACGTGCACATGTGAGTATGCGATGGCTGGGGATCAAACCCAAGGCCTTGTGAATGCTAGGCAAGCCCTCTACCACTGAGCTATATTCATCCTCAGGCCTTTGATTTTGAGTTCATTAATGATCTCTCTCCTCCTCAATCCTCATTTATTATTCATAAGATGGACACCGTGAGGATTAAAATGTAATAACAAATGTAATGTATCTTCCAAGGTTTCTGGCACATGGTTGGAATTCAACAATGTTAGATTCTTTAGTGTTCCACAGTTAACAGATGGCAAAACTAGAAAGCCAGCCAGAGCCATACTGTGTACCCAGTTGTTGTTGTTGTTAGGTGCCGTCAAGGCGGTATCCAACTCATAGTGACCCTCATAGGGTGTTCAATGGCTGACTGTTTTGGGATTGCCTTGGGAGAGGATTGCCAGGCCCTTCTCCCATTTTTGTGGTGCTGGGAATTGAACTCGGGACCTCAGAGACTGCAGTGCAGTGCTCTACCCACTGAGCTAAATCCCAGCCCTGTACCCAGTAGTAACTCAATAAATACTTGCTTATATTCATTATAGCATAATCTTAGAACTTGAATATACATGTCAGTGAGAAAGTTCAAAGTGCATGTTGAGTTGATATTAGTTAGGACAATAAACTTCAGAGACTTATCTTATTTAATAGGTATTAATTTGCCTCCTGCTTTTGGTTCTTCAGTTGAAACGAAACCTATTCTTATTCTGATAAAACAATTAGTTATGATTGAACTCTTGCTAAAAAAGACTTTGGTAATTACATAAATGTCTGAAAATGTTTGTGTAACTTGTGTAATATGTTGAAGATATAACAGTTAATTGTCTTTTTAAAAAATTGACGTGAAAATTGTAAGATCCTCTCTAACATCAGTTAAAATCTTCACTTTTTACTGACTTGACCTAAAGATCTTTAGCAGAATATTTCCTGTCTCTATCTGATGATAGAAGTGAGAGCTGGATGTAGTTTCAGAAGACCTGAGTTTGAGCTCTGGCTTTATTAGTCCCTGGATGTAGACTTTGGGTGGTCATTCTTTTGCCTTTTTGCCTTCTCAAGCACCTGCATGGTATGACCTGACTTTAGCGCAAGATGAGTCTAGAACTGTGATGCTGACCCAGCTGAACATATTAAATATTTATTAAGCACCTACTGTTCACTCAACCCTCAGTAGGAAGCCTTGTGTGAATTATAAGGCTCTAGGTCTTTGGGGAAGTAGCTTGGGATTTCACTAGCAAAGATAAATCCCATGCATGAGGGACTAATTTCTACCTAAGAGCTGTGATAAGTCCAGCCCAAGTGATTCATGCAAGAAATAAACGGGAACATTAAAAGATGACAATCCCAGAGAAATGGAAGGGGGTTGAGATTCAATTTCCTGTTCTCTTAGTGCTTTATTTCTCTTCAGTCTCTTGCACGAAGACCCGGATAGTAATAACCTGAAACAATACTGCTTTAAGCTAGATGGAGCCAGGCATTTTCCTACTAGCACATTCCACCCTTTGGACTGTCCCAGTTCTAAATCTTCACTCCTTTGCCCAGTTTCCAACAGTCTTTTGCAAGCCTCAGGCTCTCCCTCTCCCCTGTTTAGACCTTGTGTGCTCTAGACAGAGCCCATACTGTGCAGAGGACTCACACAACGGGTATGGTATGCAAATGGCGGAGTAGGATGTGTGGTGGCAGGAATGTTCAAGCTGACCCATGTCAGAGATGGCCTCTGGGAGGCCAAGCCCTGAGCTGTGAGTCACAACTCTTGGCAGGGGTGAGCCGCTGGTGGGACTAGTGGGCATTCTGGTCTGACCCTATCCCAAGAGCAACCCCACCAGTGCTTCAATTACCCATTTGTATCATTCTCTTTCAGTGGAGAGAGAAACACAGTGGAAGCTCCTATACAGAACCTCAGAAGTAAAGCTGTCAGGATCATGAAGACAGAAGGGGACGTTTGAAAGGGTCACAGTGAAAGGATTTCACAAGAGATGCCTAGGGAAAGTGGTGGTTTGGAAACTCTTGGACATTGGAAATGATTTCCTTAATAATGAAAAGAAACGACTGGGGACCTGAGTGTTTCGGTCCTTTCTCAGATGAGTTCAGCAGCATCGCCAAGAGAAAGAAAATCCTGTTCTAGCCCAAGGTTTTAGTCCTCAGCCCAGCTGTGGATCTCCATTGCTTTCCTGTGCCAATCGTTCCTCTCCCAGGGTCTCAATTTACCCATATGTAAAATGAAGGGTTGGTCTGGGTAAATTGAAAGATCCTTCTTGGCTGAACTGTTCTGACTGTGTGCAGCTTGAGGGTTGCTAAATTATGCACTGCTCTACCCAAAGACAAGCAAACTTTGTGCAAGAGCTGACTAAGGCGTACTCGTTGACTTTCTGATTAAGTGGAGCTCAGACCTCCTCAAACTGTGCTGTGCCAGGCTGATGAGTCTCTGCCCGAGGGAAGATGGAGCTATTCTGAGGCAGGACTGATTAGAGATAAGGTGTCTCATTTCTTTACCAGTCTCTGGCCTTGTCTCACCCGAAGTTCTTGAGTTTAGAGCTCAGAGCTTAACCCTCGATGGATGGACTTAAGCTAACCTCTGTGCTTGCCTATGAAAATGGCATCCAGGACACTTCTTTGCTTTATCAATGTCAATAAAGGAAACTCTTTGACCTCTCTTTGCTCCTAGAGCTCCTCCAAAGTGTAGCGCTTGCTTGTAACCTCTCTCCTTGACATCTCATGTGCTCTTTCTGTTATTCAGAGATTTCTGAGTTATATAAAGAGGATCATCTCAGTAATCCTCTTAACAGCAAAGAAATCCAGCCACCCAGTTAGGGTGGGGGATGGAAGTGTCACAAGATGCTTCAAAGACGCACTGGGCAAAGCTGCAAAATGCTTGTACATGGAAAAGCCTAGAACATGAATGATGCAAAGATCACTATGACCTATGCTTCTTTGAAAGCCAACAAAATTAAAGTATAAGACAAAGTTACCCTAGCATTCTAATTTAAAGAACTTTCTTAATCAGCATGTTTTACAGGTGTGTCAATGTTATAAAATGCTTGAGGGTTTTTTTCCCCCATTTATTTACAGTCTTGGTGTGTTATCTTTGATTGATTTGTTTATTTCTTTGCTTGGCACCGTTGAAAGCACCCTGTGATATTTGACAGGACAAGATTGAGGCCAGGCTGACATTATACAGTTGCTTTGCTCCTAACGAGATGGATACAGGGGGAAATTTTAGAATTTGGCTCATATTTCAAAGACCCTTGACAGAATTTACTTCTTTAAAAACAATGTGCACCAAAGCCCTTTCTAATGAGAATAATCATACCTCTGTTTGTTTTGAAAATGAAGGTTTTTGAATTTTAAGTTTTCTTAAAATAAGAGACATGATCCAATATCGAAAATACTTGTCTTGCTTGAGGAGCTATGGAATTGTAATGCCCCAAGACCTTGGGAAAATCATATTTTCTTCTTTAAAGCTTTCTTTGCCTGTAAAAGTAGAATTGTAAGCAATTCACCTGTCAAATTAACAGCCATGGAGTTGGATGGTATAGCAAACAAAGCTCGGCTCGGGCTCAGGGAGGCTAAATTCTAGTTTTGGCTTGGTCCCTCCTAGCTGTGTGACCTCACCACGGTCACTCCTCTGGACCTTGGTTTCCTTGTCTATAACATAAGAAAGGTGTACAAAGTGATCTTTAAGTCCCACTTGATTATGATATTTGAAGATTTCAGCAACTTATTGTTGGGAAGCAAGTATAAAAAAGAAAAGTTGGTTGTACTGATTTAAGTTCGGGAGCAGTTTGGGGCAGCTGTTGTGTCTCAGTGCTGTGTTCCACCTTAGTTAGGAAAGGATGCAATATTCAAGCAATTGTTTGAGCAGCAAACCCTTATAAGCACCCGGTGTGTGCCAGACACTGTGCTGAGAATCTGAGAAACGGAGAGCAATAAAGCCCAGCACCTGCAAGGAGTTCTCTGTGACAAAGAAGAGAGAGGCACATGAAAGCTCACTCTTCAAAGATAAATCATTGCATGGTTAGTCCATTAGACTCACAGATACTTAATTGCCAAGTAATAAATATCTCAGGAACATTTCTACTCAACCCTTTGGCTTCTGCTTCCTGCTTCAAAGTCACTGGTTGAGTTAAAGCCAGGGATCCCGAGTGTTTCCTTTTAAATTTTTATTATGGAAATAAACGTTAAATATGGGAGTGGGTGGAGGAGAGAGAAAGAGAGAGAATACCTAAGACCTTTATGTCAACATTACCAAGCTTTCAATACTTATCAATTTATGAATTTACCTTGTTTAATTTGCATCTTTCCCCAATTCTGGGTTATTTTGAAGCAAATTCAAGACATCATAACATTTCATCTGTAGATATTTAAGAACATATTACTAACAAACAAGTAAATGTCTTTTTTTTAGAGCATCGCCACACTGCTCTTGCTGACATTTTCTTGATCTGCAGGCTGGCAATATAGGAGCTTTCCCTTTTAAAAAGTTCTTCAGATGTTTGCCTTTCAGTATATACATCATACTTTAATAAAAGAGTGAAACAAAGCATAACCACAATACCATTATCACAGCTAAAAATTTAATAGTAAGGTTTTTTTAATAGTGGGGGTTCCACCACTGACCTGCGTCCCCAGGCCCTTTTTATTATTTTTTTTATTTTCAGACAGTGTCTCCACTAAATTGCTCAGGCTGCCTCGAACTGTTAATCCTCCCTTTGGACTGGATCCCCAAATTGCTGGGATTATAGGTGTGCGCCACTGCACAGGGCTTCTTCTTTAATATGAAGTTTCGGATCAGTAATGAGCAAGTTTGAGCACTGTGGAGATTCAGCAGCAGAAGCAGGCATGGGTGTGCTGAGAGGGAGGGTCACCAGACCTCAAGTAAGGTTGAGGGACCCAGCTGAGCCCTAGAAATCTGCCTGGGCTCTTCCTTCACCCAGCTGTCCAGTCCAGAGCAGCCACAGGAGTATCCACCGTGCACACTCCAGGATTCACAGGCACACACAGGAGAGATGAGCCTCAGCTGGGCATGGTGGTGCACGCCGATACTCCCAGAACGAGGGAGGCTCAGGAGGGAGGATCAATGTCAAGTTGGAGGCCAGCCCGGTCTACATAGTAAGCGCCAGGCCAGCCGTACACAGCGAGACCCTCTCTCAAAAAAAAAAGAAAGAAGAAAGAAAAGAAAAAGAAAAAAAGGAAAAAGAAAGAAAGAAGGGAGGAAGGAGGGAGGGAGGGAGGGAAAGAAGGAAGGAAGGAAGGAAGGAAGGAAGGAAGGAAGGAAGGAAGAGAGGGAGGAAGGAGGGAAGGAAAGAAGGCAGGGAGGCAGGCAAGAAAGATGAACTTTCTGAAGGGACTGAGCATGAACCTGGAGGGCTCAGCCTGTGGTAAATCCCTCCTAGTAGACATTTGGAACGGAGGGCGGGTGTTTTCTCAATGCACGAGGGGCCCTGATGGCTGGGTAGAGAGGGGAGGATTTCCTCACCCATGGCTGACGGGCCCACCTGGGGTGCTTAGCGGTTTCAAAACTTCTCTAAGATTGGCCCCTCAGAGTTAGGCCCAGGCCACGTGCGTGGCTCACAGGTCACCTGGGCACACACGTGGCCATCCTCAGTAATAGCAGGGAAGAGACAGGAAATACCTTTTTACCTTCCATGGAGTGGCATTACTTTGCTTGTGCTCACATAGCCGAGAACTTGTGTCTGGAATTTTTAGCAAGGCTCCTTTCGTATTCTCAGCCTTCGCAGCTCTGCACATGTTTCTGAGACGATTGAGTAATTTGCACTTCCTCTGCCACCACCACCTCCAACCCTCGGGTTTCTCAGCTGCCAGGGCGGCCCACACTGAGCAGCAGCTCCCCAGGCGCCTCTCTTTCCTGCCCTCGGCATTCCCCAGGGCCCAGCCTGTCCCGCTGCAGACCCTCTGGAATCCACCTTCTCAGGAAGGCTGCACTCAAGGGCCAAAGTCCGACCTCCTGGAAGACCAAAGGAGGTCGTGTTGGGAATGCACTTCCTGCAGCAGGAAGCCCCAGTAAGTGTCAGCGTTTGCTATTAGTCCTTTTTATTTTATTACTTAAAACATTTCTTGTTACAGGAGATTGGAACATCCACGAAGCAGAAGAGTGTTACAAGGCCTCGTGCATCTACCTCTCAGCTTCGGCAGTTACCAACTCGTGGTCAATCTGGTTCCATCTCTGCAGAATCCGCGGCTTCCCTCTTCCCAACACATCTCCTTTAGTAACTTAGTTCTTCTGAAACTAATCTCAGGGAATCTATTTTAATTTTTGAAAATTTGTTGTTGTTAGGTACCGTCAAGTCGGTATCCTACTCACAGCGACCCTACGTACAACAGGCGAAACACTATTGTCAGTGCTTCTCTACTATTCGTAGTTTTTAATGGCTGATTTTTTTTTTGGGGGGGGGTTGCTGGGTCCTTTTCCCAAGCCTACAGCACCTGGTGTTCCCAGGTGGTCTCCCATCCAAGTACTAACCAGGCCCGACCCTGCCTAGCTTCTGAGATCTGATGGAATAGGATGCCACAGTGGTACAACTGCAGGCAAAGTGTTGCCCAGACTGTCCTCGAACTCAAGACCTTCCTGCCTCATCCTCTGCAGCTCGTGGATTAAAGGCATGTGCCACCACAACTGGCTTTGAAAATTTAGTTATCATTGTTGCTGTTGTTGTTAGGTGCCGTTGAGTCGGTATCCAACTCATAGCAACCCTCATAGGGTTTTCAATGGCTGACTGTTTTGGGATTGCCTGGTCCTCCTCCCATTTTTGTGGTGCTGGGAATTGAACTCTGGACCTCAGAGACTGCAGTGCAGCGCTCTACCAACTGAGCTAAATCCCAGCCCACACTTAGTTATCATATAATAGCTAATATTGACATGACTCAAATTTTATAATTACAAAAGTTTCAAAAGAGAGATATCACTCCGTGCCTCCCCACCCCTGTTTTGCCACGTGGTAAATTAAAGCAAATGGCCACAATATTTAGTAGCTCCTCACATTAAGAAATGGAGTCCAGCTGGCATAGTGGCATACACTTGTAATCTCAGCAACTCGGGAGGCTGAGGCAGGAGGATCCCAGGTTCGAGGCCAGAGGCAGTCTTCATAACTTAGTGATATCCAGTCTCAAGATAAAAAATAAAAAAAGGGCCTAGGGTGCAGCTCAGTGATAGAGTGCTTGCAAAGTATGAGCAAGGCACTGGGTTCAATTCAGAAAGAAAAAAAGAAGGAAAGAGAGAGAGAAGGGTGAAAGGGAAAGAGAGAGAGGGAGAGAAGGAAGGAAGGAGAGAGAAGCAAGCAAGCAAGAAGAAAGAAAGAAAAAGAAAGAAGAAAGAAAGAAAAGAAAGGAAGGAAGGAAGGAAGGAAGGAAGGAAGGAAGGAAGAAAGGAAGGAAGGAAGAAAGGAAGGAAGGAAGAAAGGAAGAAAGGAAGGAAGGAAGAAGGAAAGAAAGAAAGAAAGAAGGAAAGAAAGGAAGGAAGGAAGGAAGGAAG
>VMDO01006453.1:0-100248 GCA_007922755.1 Pedetes capensis
TCTCTATTTTTTTTTTTTGTGGTATAGAAGAATGGAAATTGAGCCTCACATCTGCTTTTTGCAAGTGCTCAACCACTGAGTTGCACCCTTAACCCATTTTTTACTTCATATTTTGAGACAGGGTCTCACTAAGTTATACAGGCTGACTCTGGCCTTGAACTTGTGATCCTCCTGCCTCTGCAGACCTCCCGAGTTGCTGGGATTACAGGTGTGCGCCTCTGCACCCAGCTCTGATGGTTTGTTTTAAAGTAAAGGTAGAGCAGTGGAGGACTCCTTATTCTCTGACTGAACCTAGTCTGAATTGTGCCAGGTCCTGCAAAGTAGGGGATCTCATGCTACCCCCCAACCCCAAAGTGATAAAATCAGTTCTCTTGTATTCTTATCATTCCATCTCCTTAGATATTGTTGTTGTTGTTGTTAGGTGCTATTGACTCATGTCCCTCATAGGGTTTCATGGCTGATTGTTTCAGGATTGCCTCGGGAGTGCCACATCCTTCTCCCATTTTTGTGGTGCTGAGAATTGAACCCAGGACCTCAGAGACTGCAGAGCAGCACTCTACCAACTGAGCTAAATCCCAGCCCAACTCCTTAGATAGAAATTCCTGATTCTAAGTCTTCAGATACCAGAACCATCTCTAGTGGAGACTTTTCAAAATTGCTTTTAAGTGACTGTTTTCTAAATAAGCCGGCTACTTATGAGCCCATTGTAACATGCAGTTGTTTTCTCCATCTGGGGTTTGTGGTGGCAGGCTTCTGAGGGCAGGTTGGTGGCCTCACCTGGAGGCAGGGGCTTGGGGTTCCCCAGTGTTGAACAGTGGGGTGGGTCTGGACAGTGCTTTCTCATTTGTACTTGGGGAACACTAGGGGGACTTTTTTGTCTAGCACTTCTGGGTGTGGATATTTCTGTAAGTGGTGGACTCAAGAACAGGAACATTCCATTTTTTGTTGCTGTTTCTGTTTTTGTTTGTAAATCTCTGTACTTTCAGAGCCAGGTACAGTACTTGGCCCATACAAAACATCCCACAAATTTGTCTATCCACTCCTAGCTCATTCAGGGTAGGCCTTTCCTCCTTAGTTAATCCCCTCTGGAAGAAGACCCTCACAGACACACCAAGCGGTGTGCTTTACAAATCTCCTAATAGCTCTCAATCCAATCAGACTGACGATTAAGATGAACCATCACCATAAGTAAGTGCATGGTCCCTTCATCTTTGCATTTCCTGGACCATGCTGTAAGCCTAAAGCCTATTCTGCTGATGGAACTTTCTTCATTTCTTAAGCATGGCTTCTCCAGTCATTCAAACAGCCTTTCCCTCCATGTATCATTTTAGTTTGTTCTGGCTGCAAGTATGTGGCTTACTCCATGTGGAATGGGTGTCCTGGATCTGGACTCAGGCCCCTTTGCTCTTGGGGGTTTTCTGGTTGTGGTGGGAGCCCTGGGTTGGGAGGGATGCAGGGTGAGCCCTGCCTGGCTCTGAGATGTGTCCACCGTGGATGTTTCTCACGGGGTACAATCAGCTCTTGACACCCTCTGCATATTCTGTGAACTATTCTGCAGCAGGCTGTTTGAGATCTACTAGGTGGCGTCACTGAAGCCTATCAAGGTTGGGTGGGCTCAGGTTCTGCCTCCCCAGAGCTGACCAGGACCCTGGTTTCCCCCAGACTCCTCCTTCCTTCCTTCCTTCCAGGGACCCACCACACCCCAGAGTGGGCTGGGGTGACTTCCCTGGTGGGCCTTCTCTGTCTTTGTAGCTCAGCAGACACTTCATGAACCTGTTAGGGAGTCAGCTCACCTGGGGCATTACAAAGGCCCACATGGACCCTAGTGTCCACAGGCTTGGGGCTGGATCCCGTTCTGCCACGCAGGGGCTCCCAATCTGGAGAGGGGCTGGAGCCATGTGTGAAATAAATATATGTTGAATGAATGAATGAATGGTGTGCTGCTTTGAGTGAGTCGCTTAATCTTTCCGTCCCTTCTTATCTATAAAGTAGGGATCATAGTATTGACCTTAGACTGGTTGAGAGGATTAAGTGAGATGGGGCTGCTGAAGCCTGAATCAGTTGCTCGGCGTGCGTAAAACATCTACCTGCTCTTGTGATGCTGTCGTTCTGTTGGCCCTGACTGTTCAAGGCTTTTGGAGCTGAGTTCCCTCCTCACGTTGTTGTTAGGTGCCATGGAGTTGTGTCTGACTTATAGCGACCCTCATAGGGTTTTCAATGGCTGACTGTTTTGGGATTGCCTTGGGAGTGAATTGCTACATCATTCTCCCATTTTTGCAGTGCTGGGAATCAAACTTGGGACCACAGAGACTACAGAGCGGCGCTCTACCAACTGAGCTAAATCCCAGCCCCCTCCTCACATTAAGCCCGATCAAATCTTACCTACTTTCTCTGCCAATATAGGGAGTCTGCCCAGGGATGGGATTGTCCAAGATGGGTGGGAAAATGACTGCCAACATATTATTTTCCTCCAATAAGCAACTTGTCCTTGATCCCGGGGGGCGACTCCAACAGTGGGGACCTCAGGGCTTCTGGTGGCAAAGGGTGGGAGGAGCAGAACTCAGCAGTGGATGCCTCTTCACTCCCATCCTGGAAGGGACCCTAGAGACCGTCCCACTGCCTCTGTTTCCTGGGTCTTTTTACATTATCTACTTGTGCATTAGGCTGTGGCTCAGGAAGCCCCAAGCTGCACGGCTGTCACCGGTGTCTGAGGAGTCTGCAGAGGGTAGGGGACAGAATGCACAGGGGTGAGAAGACCCAGGGGACCCAGGTGGCCCTGGTATGACCGGTGTGCAGTCAGCACGCTGCGGTTGGCATTTTGCTTCCAGCTCAGCATCTCCTTGAGACGGGGTGGGTCCTTTGAGCACAGCCTGCCGATCTTTGCTGGTCTGGCTGTGGCACCTGCCAGGGCCGTGCACCCTGTAAGGAAATGGAATCGGTGGCTGAGAAGCTGGCACAGACACGCGGACCTGTGTTCACTCAGATTCTTGAAGAGCCAGAGCGGGCAGCCTGGGGACCATATCACATCCCTTTGTGTGTTCTCTTTTGAGTCCACTTCCCAGGGCCTGGCAACATTCTAGATGTTCCAGCCCTGCCCACCCCATGGCGGAATGAACAAGAGCTCGGAAGCTGTTTGCTGACCACATGACCCCGGGCAGGTGCGCATCATGACCCTGAGCCCAGTGTGCCTGCCCTAAGGTGAGTCTCGAATATTCCTCACAGATAAGAGTTTGAGTCTCGCTGCTCCCTGTACGTTATTTTTCCTTTGTTCTCTCCCCCAAGCCCCGTCTCAAATGCCATTGAAGTCATTATTGTCCCTTGTGTGAAATTCTCCTTTCTATTTTCCCTTTGAAAAGTTGCATGGAGGGGATTTGACTATAAAATGAAAGCAGCTCATAATGGAAATAATTTTAGACTCTCACCGCCGTTATTATTGTGACTCAACAGCTGCACAGAAATGCTTGGTTTCTCACGCTGGGAAATCATTCCTCATCCCAGCAGGTACCGGCGGAAGAGAAACTTCGTGACTGCCACCTGTGGGCCCGTGGCTTGCGGGGAGCTTGTGAGAGCAGGGCCCAGAGCATCTGCTCAACACAAACACAGCTTTCCCGTATTTGCAGCAGAGAGACTCCTTCGAACCTTCTATAACTCACTGCTCACAACATTCACGTGAATAGGCCTTTACAGAGTCTAAATTACCCTCTGTTTGAGACTCAGCTGATTTATCTTCTCCCAGTAATAGGAGGTTGGACCCAGAGCCTCGTGTATGCTACACAAGTACTCTACCACTGAGCTGCACCCCAGCCCCTTTTTTATTTTGAGACAGAGTCCCGCTAAGTTATGAAGGTTCTCTCTGGCCTCAAACTTGTGATCCTCCTGCCTCGGCCTCCTGAGTTACTGGGATTACAGGTGTGTGCCCCAGCACCTGGCACTCCACTGATCATTTACAATCTGAAAACTATCAGGAGGGTCCTTTGAGCTGATCCAGGTACTAGCAAACATGCACATCCCATTTTTCATTATCGTGACCACAGCAGACATCACTGACAGATCCCAGCACCTTTCTCCCTGCTGAACCAGAAGGGAACCTTTGAATCCTTTCCCCATCATGCCTAAGGCTGAGTTTATTCCTATAGAGTTATAGAAATTGAGAGCCAGAGTCTTAAGCCTCCAGCTCAGGGAAGGTCTTCTTGTTAGGTGTATTAGCATAAATATACACAGCAATACACACACACACACACACACACACACACACACACACACACACACACACACGGTGTTTATGTCAACAAGTGTTGCAAATGTCTCCTGATGGAAAAGCTCAGATTTAAAGGTCTAGGGGAAGCTTCCTATGAAGCTCTTGCATATTTGAAATTCTTCCCCCAGACCTTTAACTCTGTGGTTCTCCTTCAGGACCAATTTGTAAATCTTGCCAATATCTCGGAAGAATAAAATGTACTGTCACCATCCTAAAATATAGCCTCTTAAGTTAGCCAAATCAAGACTGCAAGAATCTTTGGGAAATTGAGCTGTGGGCATCAGCTGGGCCGCCTTCCCCGGAACAGGCGAAATGAATGGGAGATTAGGGGTGACTGATAAGTGAGGCATTTTTAGGTAGACAGTTACAGAATACCTTCCAGAGTCAATCAGATCTGGCAGAAATGTGGGTCTTTTCTTAGAAGGTAGAGAAAGATTCTTTTTGAATGGCTTGTTTGTTTGGGGGTAGAAAGGTGTTCTGTGGGTGGGTGGCCTTGTGTCATTGTCCCTTCTTCTGCCCATCCTCCATTTCCTGTGTCCTTTGTTTTCCCCAGGAAACTGTCACCTAATTTCACCCTGTTGACGCACTGCATCTTCTGTTGAAACATTCCGGGCCCCACTTGGCCATGTGTTTTCCTGCGATTCTTGCCACATGTCTGGATGTGTGCACCAGGGTGCAGGCCCCGAGAGCTGTGTGGAGGGTTTAGAGGCTCTTGTGGCCTGAGTGTTTGTGATCTCCTAGATGCACGTGTTGAAACCTGATCGCTAATGCAATGGTATTAAGAGGTGGGCCCTGAGCCGGGTGAAGTGGCACACACCTGTAATCCCAGCGGTTTGGGAGGCGGAGGCAGGAGGATCGCAAGTTCGAGACCAGAGGCAGTCTGTGTAATTTAGCGAGACCCTGTCTCAAAAAAGTTAAAGAAAAAAAAAGAAAAGAAAAAGAAAGGGCTGAGGGTGCAGCTCAGTGGTCCAGCACTTGCAGAGAATGCAAGGGCAAGGCCCTGGGTTCAACCCCCAGTACCACAAAAAAAAAAAAAAAAAAAAAAAGAAAAGAAAAGAAAAGAAAAGAAAAGAAAGAGGTGGGCCTTGGAGAGATGATCAGGTCACAAGGATGGAGCCCTTGTCAATGGTTAGTGCCCTTGTAAGAAGCATGAGGGAGTCTGCTCATCCTTTCTGCCTCTTCAGCACAAGGAAAGTGCATCTGTGGGTTGCAGCCCCTCCCTTGGCAGACACTGCACCTGCTGGCACCTTGACCTTGCACTTCCCTGCCTCCAGAGCTGTGAGCAATAGGTTCCTGTTGTTTATTAACTACGCAGTCTAAGATACCCTGTGATAGCAGCAGGAATGGACCAAGACAGAGGGTAAGCTTGGCCACACATTTGTAGCTTCCCAGGGCAGGTGATAGTGGGGAAGGACCAGTGTGCCTGCTGCCTTCTTGTGTGGGGCTCACTGCCAGGCTGCTGTGTGGGGTGGGGGTGTGCTGCCCTCCAGCCTGGGGCCTGCAGTGGTGCTCTGCAGGGGAGAGGATTCAGGTGGCCCTCTTGCCACACTATAGAGCACCAGAGGCCTCCCCCTTGCCATACCTGCCACGGATTGGGGATTTACAGGACTGCAGCAGCAGCTATGGCCTTTTTTTTTTTTTTTTTTTTTTTTGCGGTACTGGGGATGAATCCAGGGCCTCGCGCTTGCACACTT
Source organism: Pedetes capensis (assembly GCA_007922755.1). Lineage (NCBI taxonomy): Eukaryota > Metazoa > Chordata > Mammalia > Rodentia > Pedetidae > Pedetes > Pedetes capensis. The sequence goes on from VMDO01006453.1 coordinate 5,953, forward strand.
TGTAAGTGCTGGACCACTAAGCTGCACCCTCAGCCCATATTTTTACTTTTTGAGACAGGGTCTCACTAAGGTACACAGACTGCCTCTTGTCCCGAACTTGCGATCCTCCTGCCTCCACCTCCCGAGCCGCTGGGATTACAGGCGTGCGCCACAGTGCCCAGCTCAGCTATGGCCAATTTTGTGGTACATGGCTGTGGAACCCAGGGCCTTGCACAGCTTTGCAAATGCTCGACCACGGGGCCACACCCCCAGCCTATTTTTTTTTTTTAATTAAAAAAATTTTTTTAAGTCAGAATCTTGCTAAATTATATAGGCTGCCTCGGGCCTTGAACTTGCAAGCTTCTTGCCTCTTCCTCCCGAGTTGCTAGGATTACATGCGTGTGCCAGTGTGCCCCGCTTATTTGTTGTTGTTGTTGTTAGGTGCCGTCGAGTCGGTATCCGACTCATAGCGACCCTCATAGGGTTTTCAATGGCTGACTGTTTCTGGATTGCCTTGGGAGTGGATTGCCAGGTCCTTCTCCCATTTTTGGGGTGCTGGGAATCGAACTCGGGACCTCAGAGACTGCAGCGCAGTGCTCTACCAACTGAGCTAAATCCCAGCTCGCCCAGCTTATAGCTATGGCCAATTCTAATGAAATTCTACTTGCAACTCATTTGCTGAGGAACTATAAATCGGCAGCTTCCCATGGAACTGAGCTGGGAAGAGAATGGCCGAGTGCCTCTTCTCTTGTGGGAACACCAAATGGCATCCTGATATTTTACAGACATGACCACAGGGGCTGCTGCTGAGGCCTCCCCTAGAAATACGATGACAATATTATTGACTATGGTTTGCATTTCCTAACTTGCTTAAGATAATATTATCTCCATTTTACAGAGAAGGATACTAAGGCTCAGAGAGGTTCAGCATTTGTCCAGGGTCACACAGTGGAAAAGAGGCAGACTTGGGATCTCGTCCCAGGCAATGTGGTTTTATAGTCCATATTCTTAACCATTTCATATGGCCTCTCTAATTTTAAAAGAGGTGGGCCTTGGAGAGATGGTCAGGTCACGAGGGTGGAGCCCTTGTCAATGGTTAGTGCCCTTGTAAGAAGCATGAGGGAGTCTGCTCCCCTCTCTGCCTCATCAGCACAAGGAGGGTGTATCTATGGGGAGCAACCCCTCCCTTGGCAGACACTGCACCTGCTGGCACCTTGCCCTTGCACTTCCCTGCAGAAGTTGAAACCTACCCCTTGAGGTCTTTGTTTAATTTTGTGGTTCTGGGAATTGAACCCAGGACCTTAGGCATGCGAGGCAAGTGCTCTACCACTGAAGGACAGCCTCAGCCCCTGGAGATATTTAAAATAAAGTAGGTCAGTAGCTCTTCAAGGCAGTGCTTTTTTATGGATGTGGCCATATTTGTTAAGTACTGAGTAAAGTACCTGAGTGTGCTAGGTACTTCTCTAAATTTCCTCCTGTATTAGCTCATTTATCCTCATGACAGTGGAGAGAGCTAACATTATTGTTAGGTGCTATCAAATCTGATCTGATTCGTTGCAACCCTATGTACAACAAAGCATTCCCCAACACTGTGCCATGCCTGGCGCTATGTCAGTCCTTCTCTGCTATTCACAGGGTTTTCAATGGCTGATTGTTTCTGGAGTGGGCTGCTAGGTCCTTTTCCAATTTTTGCAATGCTGGGGATCGAACCCAGTGTTTCAGGGAGTGCAGAGAAGCCCTCTACCAATTGCGTTAAACCCCAGCTCAATAGATTGATGTTGTTGTTAGGTGCCATGGAGTTGGGTCTGACTCTTAGTGACCCTACATACAACAGAAGGTGCTTCTCTGCTATTCATAGGGGTTTCAATGGCTGATTGTTTGATGAGTGGGCTGCCAGATCCTTCTCTATTTTTTTTTTTTCCCAGTGCTGGGGATCAAACCAAGGGCCTCAGAGCATGCAGAGCAGCACTCTACCAACTGAGCTAAATTGCAACATTACCACCCCCATTTTACAGCTGAGAAAACTGGGGCGTGAGGATGTCCAGAGCCCCAGGTCACAGGGGCTGGAGAATGTGGCAGAGCTGAGATTGGAATCCACTGGTCTGGCTCCAGCTTCCACATCCATAAGTAAAACTCCTAGCTTATAAGACAAAACGAGACCAGCTTCTCTGTTTGTTATTCTTGTGGAAGAAATTCTAGGGAGAGAGAACTCTGCTTAGTTTACTCTGTCAGTTACTCCAGTCCAGTTTAGGAGACCCTGCAAAGTTTCAGAATGTTTTTTTATAGTCTGCATAGAAAAAAGCCTGCAATAAATGTAACCCCTTGAATTTGTTTAAAGGAACCATCACCATGATTTTGTGGACAGTGTACTTAGAGACCAGTGTTCCTTATGTTCTCAATTTTTCGTTCTGAGCAGTTACCTTTAAAACTTAGAGGGAGTGCTCAGAGGATGCCCGATTCCATTCTTTATTCTTCATGGAACAGAGCTCTGTGGCTGAGGATGCCATAGGCCTTTAGGTACAGGGGGAAGCTGGGTGGATTGGAAACCGAATGGTTAGGCCTGAGATAAGAACGTAACAAAGTGGGACGATTCCAGGCTAGGACCTGGGGTTCCCATTCTAGGAGCTGCCTCCAAGGTTCCCCAGCCACACCTTCTGTTTACCTCTGTCCCAGCTCAGGTCATAGAACTGAGGGTTTTAGGGGTACAGGAGGGATGGGCAGGTACCATTGACCCCACTGTGCCAGGGGCCACATGCAGTGCTGTCCCCTTGGTTCTGCCTCCTAAGCTCGTTTTGCAGCTGGAAGAAGGGATGAGATCGTGAAAGGAACTTCCTCTGCCCATAGCAAAGCATGTGGCCCTGCATGTTTTGCTAAATTGCTAAATTCAGATAGAGGCAGTTAACGGTCTTGACATAGCTGACGGCCCATAAAACCGACGTGGCCAGCGTTTCTCTCTCCACCCTGGGGTCAGTGGGGTCTCAAGGGAGCACCTGTGAGCAGCCTGTGATCTGGCCCATTCCGGAGGAGCTGGATTAAGTCAGACACCCTTTGACGCTCCTACTCCTAAAGGGTTAAGGTTCCCAAGGGCCCGTTTGGATGGCTCTGTCTCTCCATCACCCGGGCCTGTTTATTCCTCCCTCCATCACAGTCTTCCTTGTTGTTCTGGTCGTGGAAGAGCGAGTTGACTCATCCTTAGCATTTCACAAGCCACCCCCTCCCACTGGTAGGTGTGTGAGCAGCTGGGAATTTTACCATCTGCAAACCCTCGGCTCTCCCAGCACGTTCTGTTTCAACTTCTGTAATGCTGTGCAGCCAACCCAAGGCACACGCCTTCTCTGTGCCTCCTTGAAGGTGTCCTCTGTCAAATCAGGTTCAAACTCAAAGGTGATGGGAGTGGGGTAGCCTTAAAAAGAAGCCCCTTCCTTTTCAGGCTCTGAGAAAAATGTGCCAGGCATTTATTGTTGTTGTTGTTGCTGTTGTTCTTATTCTTGTTGTTGTTGTTAGGTGCTGAGTTGGTACTGTTGAGTCGATTAGGTGCTATTGAGTCAGTGACCAACTCATAGCGACCCTCCATACTACATACAACAGGCAAAACACTATTGTCAGTGCTTCTCTGCTATTCATAGGGTTTTCAAGGGCGGAACTGATTTTTGGGAGCGGGTTGCCAGGTCCGTCTCCCAAGCCTACAGCACATGGTGTTCCCAGATGGTCTCCTATCTGAGTACTAACCAGGCCCGACCCTGCTTAGCTTCCAAAATCTGACGGGATTGTATGCCACAGTGCTATGGCTGCAGATGCATTTATTGTTAGGGACACAGAAATGAAGAGCCAGTTCGGGCCCTTTAGGCAGCTCATGAACTTAGGAGGAATGGCATCCATATGGATGGTAATAATGGCTGGTATTGGGTTAGGGGTGTAGCTTAGCGGTAGAGAGTGCTTAGCACGCACAAGGCCCCGAGTTCAGTCCCCAGCACCAATAAATAAGTAAATGCCACCATGTGTGAAGGGCCAGGATGCACCAGGTGCTGTGCTTTCCCTGGATGCTGTCATCGAGGCCCCACACCCACCCTGTGATCTTAGGAGAATTCCCATTTTAGAGATGAGAAGGCAGCAGAGAGGATAAAGTAATCAGTCAGTGACATGTAACTAGAGGGTGGTGAATCCCGTAGTCTTTTGTTAGAGGACAAATACTACTACTACTACTACTACTACTACTACTACTACTACTACTGTTATTATCAAACATTTATTGAGTGTGTACTCTGTGCTGGGGCTGGGATTTAGCTCAGTTGGTAGAGTGCTGCTCTGCAGTCTCTGAGGTCCCAAGTTCGATTCCCAGCACCGCAAAAATGGGAGAAGGACATGGCAATCCACTCCTGAGGCAATCCCAAAAACAATCAGCACTGAAAACCCTATGAGGGTCACTATGAGTCGGACACGACTCAATGGCACCTAACAACAGCAACAACTCTGTGCTGTGTATCAAGCATTTACACTCATCATCTTTCAGTCTGCATGAGGATGATTGGATCAAAGAGGGGCAGGACTTGCTCAGTATTATCTAGTAGGAAGTAACCGCTTGGGACTGATATCAAAGTTGGTCAGCTTCTAGAACTTTCTGTCTCCTAACCTTGCATGCTTGTCAAAACAGCATAAAGTTTATCATCCAACCCAGCCCCTTCTCAGAGTAAAAGGAGGAGCTGTGTCTAGTGAGCCGAGGACAAAGGCATAATGGGGGGGGCCCAGGGTGAGCCTGAATGGGTCAGTCCAATTCTTTAACAAGTATTTCCCTCACGCTCTTTCCAGCGGCATGTGGCTGATTCACCTGGGGTTAGAGCTGCAAGGAACATACGCAGAGCAAAGGGTGGAGGCACCCCAGGAGGGGCCTGGGCCCTGGAGGTAACTTGGCTGAAGGGGTCTTAGCTGAGGCAATTGCAGAGGCAAGGAAAAGCCTGAGACAGAGACAGCATGAGCACTGGAAGGGACAGAGTTCCCTAGCGAGGCCCCTCTGCTGGGGCTGGGGGAGGCTGCTCCTCCATCAGAGGCCCTGACCCGCCCCTCCCTCCTGCTGCAGGGCCCAGGACTTATGTGTTGAGGTGTCTTGGCTTCTTGCCTGGGAAGCGAGAAACTCCCATTCCAAATAGTTCGTTCTTGTCACCTTGAGGCCCGGGGGCCATGACTTACAATTGCGGGGCGGATGGAGTGTGGGCACCAGTTCTAGTCTTTAATAACAGAAGTGTGAAAGCTGTTGTCCCCTCCCGATTACATCCACAGGCAACATTCGAATCAATCTGATAATAGCTAACATTTCCGAAGCGCTCACTGTGTGCCTCTCATTGGCGTGAGCGCTTTTCTTGTATTAACCAATTTGGTCCCGGCAAGAACGCTGTGTGCTAAGTACTGTTTTTATTCTCACTTGGAAGATGTGGAAGCTGAGCCCCAGCCAGGTGACCCAGAAAGGGTTCAGGGTTTCATGGCTGGGAAAACAGGGGCTGGAATTCCTGACACTTCTCTAGAATAAAGGCAGCCAGGGCAGGGGCTGTCAAGCCCATTCTGCAGAGGGGAAGACTGAGGTGCGGCGTGAGAAGCGCATGGAGGAGAGCCCGGCTTAGCGTCTGTGCTGACCCACACCCACCGGACAGAGGAGGCCAGTAGAGCCACATGTACGTGCATTGCTGCTACTTGTCCAAGGACACCACCAAGGGCCTCCTTGAAGTCAGGAAACAGCAGGGGGCAGCTTGAATTGGGAGCAGGAACTGGGAGCAATCCTGGGGCTGTGCCCCTGTGGTCATCACTAGGCCCACACAAGGGCTACACCTGGTCTGTCCACACCTTCTGTCCAGCCCACAGTTCCCAGGCCCTTGAGTACATCTCAAGTCCCCCAAAATTGCCTCAGACAGTTTTTAAAGGGCAAATTCCCAGGCTTTGAAGGAGGCCAGTTAGTTGAATCAGGGTCTGGAGTTCGGGGCCTGGGAATCTGCATGGACGTCACCCTGGGCCATGCTGTGAATGTCAAGTTGGAGGACACTGTACAAGGCCTTGGTGTCAGACCCCGTGGCAGAGGTGGAGGTTGCCACAGATGCACACGAAGGTTCTGCATGTGATGCTCAAACAGAAGGCCGTGGTTACTGTGGCCCAGTGGAGAGGCGGTTATCATCTGCCCCAGACACTTTGGGGACAGGTTGGTACTATCTCAGTGGCTGAGTGCATCTGTTTTGTATCAGTGTGGTTGAGAGTATCTGACCCCTTCTTTTCTGTATTTTAAAAAATGGTGGTAAGATGTTGTTGTTGTTAGGTGCCGTCGAGTCAGTATGCGACTCATAGTGACCCTCATAGGGTTTTCAATGACTGAGTGCTTCGGGATTGCCTTGGGAGTGGATTGCCAGGTCCTTCTCCCATCTTTGCAGTGCTGGGAATTGAACTCGGGGCCTCAGAGACTGCAGCGCAGTGCTCTACCCACTGAGCTAAATCCCAGCCCCAAAGAAAGGAGCAGGCTTTTCAATGGCAGATTGTTTCATGGTTACCTTGGGAGTGGGTTACCATGTCCTTCTCCCACTTTTTGCAGTGCTGGGAATCAAACACAGGACCTCAGAGACTGCAGAGCGGTGCTCTACCAACTGAGCTAAACCCCAGCCCGGTGGTAAGATGTGTTGGTGTTAATGCACTGGGCGTGGTGAGGCATGCCTGTAATCTCAGGGGCTTGGGAGGCAGAGGTGGGAGGATCGCAAGTTTGAGACCAGAGGCAGTCTTTGTAACTTAGTGAGTCCCTGTCTCAAAAAGTAAAAAAAAAAAAAGGGCTGAGGGTGCAGCTTAGTGGTCCAGCACTTGTACAGCATGCAAGCATGAGGCCCTTGGTTCAACCCTCAGTATCACCAAAAAAAAAAAAAAAAAAAAAAAAAAAGTTTGTTGGTGTTGTTAGGTGCCATCAAGTCGTGTCCAACTCATAGTGACCCTATATACTTATTCATAGAGTTTTCAATGGCTGATTGTTTTGGGATCACTTCAGGAGTGGGCTGCCACAACTTTCTCCCAGGTGGAGACCCTCATAGGGTTTTCAATGGCTGACTGTTTCGGGATTGCCTTGGGAGTGGATTGCCAGGTCCTTCTCCCATTTTTGCGGTGCTGGGAATTGAACTCAGGACCTCAGAGACTGCAGCGCAGCGCTCTACCCACTGAGCTAAATCATAAAATCAGCCGTTTTAACCATTTCAGTTTACAGTTCTGTGGCACTGAGTACATTCACATTGTTCCATGGGTAGCCTGCTCCTAAGGCCTCTCTCCTTTTGGGAACATTCTAGAAGGGAAGGGCTGTGCACACATTGGGTGCTTACTAATTGCTTTCAGATGGCAGTGAGAAGGTGGGATTATTAGGGTGGCAGGGTCATTTTATTATGCACTAAGTGAGCCTTCTCACTCTGTCCAGTGAGCAACCTAACCTCAGGCGGGGCGCAGGTTGGGGAGATGATGGTGAGCCGTGTTCAATGCTCCATTTCTATTTCGGGATGAAGCAGGATGGTGAGTTCATTGTCTGGTCAGTGCCAAGGGCAACTTCCCCTGCTTCCCTCCATCTCCCTGGGCAGAATCTCCCTGTGAATAACCCAGGTGTCCCTCCTGCATGCATGTGCATGTGTGCATGTATGTGTGTGTGCGCGCGCACGTGTGTGTGTGTGTGTGTGTGTGTGTGTGTGTGTCAGGTCATGGCAGCCCATCATTTATGATCGGGCTGCAGTTTCTAAAGTCAAGAGTCAAGAAGTCAAGGCTGACTCAAGGCCGACCTGGTTGAGAACCACACAAATGGGCCTTTTTATATTTAAGAAGAGATTTTTTTTTTAAACCATATGTCAACAAAAGATCCATAGACAATCTTGTTACACATTTCACACGGCTGACTTCATGGGTCGCAGCTCTCAGGCCCCAGTTACGGTTGTTGGTACCTTTAGGTTTATGTCTGTGGTTACCAGGCACCGAGGGAAGCCACAAAAGCCGGCCTGTTCTGGGAGGAGCATGGTGCCAGTGGAATTTTGGTGAGCTTCCCAGCCGTGGAGGGAGGACATTAAATCAGCGAGTGGCCTGTGAGTTACAATATTGCCCTTGGCAGGGATCTTGTACAGACTACCCACCTTATTTATAGATAAGGATGTCGAGAAGGGGGAAGGGGGTTGGCTCTTACCTAGGGTCCCACTGCTAGTTAGGAACTCGTTCCACTGCTGTCTTTCTGCTCCCTGGTCCCCTTGACTTGCCATAGCCTCAGTCCATCCTTGCCTCTGGACTGCTGAGTTTCTTTAAATGGATGGCATGTAGTATAATAAATCTCACAATAAGTTTTCCTGGATTATAAATTCATTTATATATTTTGTGACTTCTTCATTTTTCTTTTCTCATATGTGGCTTTTCTGTTTGAACGTCTTTCCTGCAATTGGTGTCTTCCTGATGGCCTCCGTGGTCCCCACCTCCATTCTGGGAGCAACTGTGGGCCCTGTGTCTCTCTGTCCAGCATGGCAGTACAGCTGACTGAAAAATGCAAATTGGAGCTGGGCGCAGTGGTCCATGTCTGTAATCCCTGTGGCTCGGGAGGTGGAGGCAGGAGGATCGCAAGTTTGAGACCAGAGGCAGTCTGAGTAATTTAGTGAAACCCTGTCTCAAAAAGTTAAAAAAAAAAAAAAAAGGGCTGGGGGTACAGCTCAGTGGTCCAGCACTTGCAAAGCATAGAAGTGGGAGGTCCTGGGTTCAACTCCCAGGACTTCCAAAAGAAAAGAAAAAAGAAAACAAGAAAGAAAGAAAAGAAAAATGCAAATTGAAGCATTGGCTCTCTGGTGAGATCTATCCTTTCCCAGAATTCTGAGGTGCCACCTGGAATTTCAGAGTCACTGTCCTCTGGGTCTGGGGAGTGAGGTGGGTGTGCTCTGTGGGAAGTGTGCAGCAGAGCAGCTCCGTGGTGGGGATGCCCGAGGACGCCTTGGAAACCTGGTAGGAAGAGCCAAACTGCTCTCATTCCTGAGTAAAACCTAGGAAAGTTCTGGGCTCTTGTGATGTGTGGTTGCCCCACCTACAGAGCTGCATTCATTAATTCACTAAATGTTAGATATTAAGTTAGGGCTTCTTTTGTGCCTGACTCTACTCAAAGTAGGAGACACAGAAACAAAAAAAGGAATCTGAGGTAGTCTTTGACACAAGGGAGGGACAGTGAGGGGGGTCCCCAGGTACCTCTTAAAGGGCTAATTACATACTCCTATTTCCTTCTTGAGCCTGCAGCCATGGCCCTGTGGCGCCCGATCCCATCAGATCTCAGAAGCTAAGCAGGGTTGGGCCTGGTTAGCACTGGGATGGGAGACCATCTGGGAACACCAGGTGCTGTAGGCTTGGGAGAAGGACCTGGCAACCCACTCCCAAAAATCAATCCGCCATTGAAAACCCTATGAACAGCAGAGAAGCACTGACAATGGTGTTTCGCCTGCTGTACATAGGGTCACTATGAGTTGGATACCGACTCCATGGCATCTAACAACAACATTTCCTTCTTGCCCTTAAGGAAGGAGGGAGAGATGCTAGAGGAAGGACAGAGGGGTGGCCACCCTTTACCCCCAGCCAGGGCTGGGTCTCCTCCCCTCCTTCCTTCTGCTGCCAGGACACTGCAGAGGCTCAGAGAGGATTTTTTTTCAGTGCACATCCCTTCTTTTTTCTTGAAAATTTTCATGCATGAGCTAGCTATTGTGTAGAGCAAGTAAGATTAAGCTCGAGTCTGATTTACTTGCTCTGTGTCTCCGTTCCACCACTGAGTTCTTCCCCTAGACAAGTCTCTTCATGCTGCTGCCCCTCTACTTTTGCACCCAGAGCAGAGATGCCAGTGATTCCTCTTGTGACTTTGGGTGCATCACTTAACCTCTTCGACCTTGGATTTCTCCTCCTTACAGTGAGAGGTCGTAGAGATGAAAGGAAGGCACGGAAGAACTGACAGACAGTGAAATTGGGATTTTTGGTTGTGATGCCTGTGTCTGGAGTGGGCTGTTTTACTGGTTTAGGGCAAATGAAGGTTCAGGAGAATGAATACATCCAAATGGGGGTAACTTCAATTGCCCATGGGTGGATGGGTCCTCTGGGTGCAGCCCCAGATGCCCAGCCCTGACTACTGCCTGACTCCAACCTGTCTGTGTCCCAGGATGCAAGGTCTTTGGAATAACTCTTAAGCCATTGAAAGCAGAAGCTAAATGTTTAAGAATCCAGCAGTGCCAGGCTATGGGAGCAGGATGTGGCAATCTGCTCCCAAGGCAATCCTAAAATGATTGGCCATTGAAAACCCTATATAAGGGTTGCTATGAGTCAGACATGACTCGAGGGCACATAACAGCAACAACAGTGCCAGGCTGACCAGCAGGGATGCTTTGGGTCACCTGCTATTTCTGACTTATCTGGATCAATCACCACCCTCCCCACCAGCTTTGATCATCAAGGGGACCATTTTTCATAATTGAAGATCACAGATGGTGATCACATAAGATCAGCCCGAAGTAACCAGTCCCTTTTAGTCTGATGGGCAGTTGAAGGAAAAGGCCTGAACTTCCAATAAAACCATTCACTTTTTGCTTTTAAGCCCCTTCCGTTATTTCATTAGGGACCGAAGCCAGGAATCATTTGGGACATTTCCCCCTGCATTATAGATTCGAGGGATAAAATATCCTTCAGAGTTTCTGTTAAGAAGGAAGATTCCAGCTAAGCCAGAATATAAAGACAAATTGAAACTAAAGGTTGGTTTCTGGATCTGACTGAAGTTTCTAATACTCTTCAGGCACAATAAAGTTAAACGCTTTCCCTAGATGCACAGGGCGGTATATTAGGGATGAGGTGTTTAAAAGGAAAAAGGGGTTCATTAAGTCAATTAGATTAGATGTTAGGCTACCTGTTTCCAAGGACCTGGGGACTCAACTTATTTCCATTTGGAGTTTTAAACCCTCATGCATTGTAGACATGTGGACCATGGATAAATTTAAGGAAATTAAGTGAGTATTCAGGGCTGGGATTTAGCTCAGTTGGTAGAGCACCGCTCTGCAGTCTCTGAGGTCCCGAGTTCAATTCCCAGCACCGCAAAAATGGGAGAAGGACGTGGCAATCCACTCCCAAGGCAATCCTGAAACAATCAACCATTGAAAACCCTATGAGGGTCGCTATGTGTCGGACATGACTCCATAGCACCTAACAACAAGTGAATATTCAGTATGTCAGACACCATTGGAGGTCATTAGAAGGATATGTAACTGAGTCTTTACCCTCTCTCTCAGGGCCCATGAACAGCTTCCTGAAAGTTTAGGGAGTCCAATTCTTCTTTCCTTGTACTTGGTATAATTTGCTCCTAAACTGTAGCTGAGCCAGGAGGGTTTTTGTCCAGCAATGGGTCCTCTGGGGCTCCCTACTTCAGCTGGAAAGAAGAGAGATTATCCTATTTCTCACAGTTGTCTTCAGTTATCTTGCTTGAAAAAATAGCTTAAAATTTTTGGTTCCCCCACATTTATTGTGAAAATCAAGCAAAAGCCTTAAACACTGACATTTATTGAATTTAGAAATGAAAGGCAAATATTCAGGTGGCTTTCCCGCCTTCCCTGGGCTTCTGTGGCGCTCCACTTCTGTCCTGACTCTTGTCTTGACCTTTGACCTTAGGCATGTAGGAGGACCTCCTATCTCTTCTATGCAGAACCTCTTATATGCTTCCTGCCCCCTCACTCTTACAGGTGTTGGATCCTGCTCCCAAGGCTCCGTTAGCTTCTGCTGGAGGACTGACCTTGGATTTTGTTATTGGAATAGACTGTGATTTAAATGTGTCCCCCCAAATTCATGTTAGAAACCTAATACCCACATTCACATGTTAATGGTATTTGGCAGTGGGGCCTTTGGCAGGCCATTAGGATTCCATGAGGTCATGATCATGGGGCTCCCATAGTGCCTTTGTAAGAAAAGGAAGAGATAGCACACTTGTTCCGCCCCATCATGTGATACCCCCGGCCCCCCCCTTTGTGTGTGTGTGTGTGTGTGTATGTGTGTGTGTGTGTGTGTGTGTAGTACTCGGGGTCAAGGGGCCTGATCTTAGGGCCCTGCACATTCTTTGCAAGTGCTTCACCACTGAGCTTCACCCTCAGCCCCTTTTTAAAAATTTTTATCTTCAGATAGTCTTGCTAAATTGCACAGGCTGCCTCTGGTCTTGAACTTGGTTGGGATCCTCCTGCCTTCACGTTCCAAGTCACTGGGATTACAGGTGTGCACCACCGCATCCAGCTGCCCGTGTTCTGATGCAGCAAGAAGAGCCTCCCTAGAAGCTAAGCACGTGCCAGCACTATGCTCTTGGACTTTGCACCCTCCTGAACCTGAGCTAAATAAACTTTTTTTTTTCCCTTAGAAATTACCCAGTGCTGGTATTCAGGTATAGTAACAGAAAATAGACTAAGACATGATATACGAATAACTTGTTACAATATTAGTACCATTTTTTGCCTAGATATCTATTCTCACATAATTCAAGCATACCTCTGTCAACCATTTGACAAAGCTTTATGGCAGAATATTTGATGAGCGAGAAAATTCTACCCTGATTTGTTTTTGATGTTGCAGTTTTTCAGATTTGGAGAAAACTAGTTATTATTTGATTTAGTGACTGATCCTTGGAGATCTTAGAAACTGTTGACTTAAAAGAACACTGTTTGAGGTTGGGCTGGGCAGTTATTTGGAGGACCGTCTTAGGATGGAGGGCTTTTCCTGACACTGCTGGAGACCATTACCTTGATCAGCCCTGACAGAGGCATCCTATGCTGCCCACAAGATCAGGGCAGGGCCTTTGGCCTGGTGATGTGTGGCTGCCCTCTGGCCACCTCAGAAGACCTGGTACCCTGGTGCTGCCTGTCTGCACCTGAGTGAGCCCTGTGTTTGGGTTCACCCTTCCAGAGTGCAGGTCATTTTGCAGCTACAGCATTTTGCCACTTGGACTTGAGGCTATTTGTCTTGGCTTGGAAAACAAAACATTAAGCTTGTGACAAATTAAAAGAGAGGAGGAGGAGAGTCAAGAAGGTGTGCACACTCATGTTGTCATCTGGGCTTCGAGACGAGGAAGAGGATGCAGGGAGACGTAGAGATCTGTGAAGAAAGCCAGGGATGGATCATCCCATCACGTCATCAGGGTCTTCATCATCTGCTGTTCTGCCTAATCTAAGGCGGCTGTGACTGTGAGATGCGTCCTGATTTCAGAGAAGTGAAAACATGAAAACACACGTGCTCCTGAGGGTGTGGCAGCCCATACACCTAGCGCTTGTATCTCGCATCATCCTCCTGATAACCTATATGGCAAGTTCTCCCATTATTCCCCTCTTATGGGTAACAAAGCTGGGGCCCAGAGGGGTTAGGAAGCTTGCAGAAGATCATGGGCTCGTTAGCGAAGGGGCTGGACTTGAAGCGGGAACTCTAATACCCTCAGCATTTGTGTGTGTGTGTGTGTGTGTGTGTTTGTGTCTGTGTGGTACTGGGGATTGAACCCAGGGCCTCACGCCTGCATGCTCTGCAAGTGCTGGACCACTGAGCTGCACCCCAGCCCATTTTTTTGACTCTTTGAGACAGGGTCTCGCTAAGTTACGCAGACTGCCTCTGGTCTCGAGCTTGCGATCCTCCTGCCTCCGCCTCCCAAGCCGCTGGGATTATAGGCGTGCGCCACCACACCCGGCATACCCTTAGCATTTTGACCAGCCAGACACGCATGTCGCCTCTACCCCATTACTTTTGCTAAGTAACTGAGATCCATTTCCCTGCTCTCACATTGTGACTCTCACTGAGGGATGGGTGGGGAGGTGTGAACGCTGCTCTCTGTGGGTTCCCTGTCCTCTCCCTCCTGTCCTACGGCAGGCCATACGTGGAGGCAGGAAGCTGTTCCCTCCTACATCAGTCTGGAATCTGCCCTTTATTAGCCGTGTATCTTTGGCAAGAACTTGAGTCCTTTCCTCCTCTGTAAAACAGAAAGATAACACATCTCAGATGGGAAATGGGGGCCATTAAAGAAAATACTGTTAGGGCCAGGTGCGGTGGCGCACGCCTGTGATCCCAGCGGCTTGGGAGGGAGGTGGAGGCGGGAGGAGCGCATGTTTGAGACCAGAGGCAGTCTGTGTAACTTAGCCAGACCCTGTCTCAAAAAGTTAAAAAAAAAAAAAAAAAAAAAAAGGGCTGAGGGTGCAGCTCAGTGGTCCAGCACTTGCAAAGCATGCAAGCGCGAGGCCCTGGGTTCAACCTCCAGTACCACCAAAAAAAAAAAAAAAACTGTTTACTAACGTGCCCGGAGTCAGCATGGCACATAGTCAGAACTGAAACTGTGTCGTGCTTATACCTGTCCCCCCTCCCTGGGTCACCCAGGTAGCAGGTGTCAGCAAGCTTGCAAGCAGAACTCTTTCTAACGTAGCCGGCCACTTCCCATAGATAAAGACAAGTGTCTGCTCTCACATCCTCTTGCAGCCATAACCATTTGCAAACACCTTCTTACTGTTTTACAGCTTTTTAATTTGGCTGCACAAATAGCCCTTGCCTGGCTGACTCTGAGGGAATTTTAATACATAAACACAGCCCAGACATGTGTGTCCCACCCCGAGACGCCACACCTTCCCGATTATCACTGCAGCAAGGAGCTTTGGATGCCACTGTCTTACTTTCTGAAGACAGATGAGACTCTGTCTCTCCATTTTGTCACAATGACAAAGCTTTTTAATTTTTATTTTATAAAGGGGAAAATGTCTTAAAATGCTAAATGCTTCCCTGGGGGAGATCATGACAGTAGCTTTGGCTCTTTCTTTGCCTGCCTTGGGCGCTTTCCCATCCCACTGCCTGGCATCAGAGGGACTGGAGCGGAGCTCAGTCTTGTATCTTGGATTCACAAGGAGGGAAGGAGGGAGGGTGTGGGGGAGTGATGGGGAGCGTGGGCATGTTTAATAGGATGCAGCTGCAGTGGCCTGTCCCCTCTGGCCACACTTCAAGGAGAATCAGATGTGCAGCACAGCGGCGCTTCCCCCAGCTCCTGTGTGCCGCCTGGTCCCAGCCCAACACCTCCATCCATCCCCGGCTCCTCTCTGGCACCAGCTTTGATGCCTCTCGTCTCTCTGACGCTTCTTGTTAGCAGCAGCTAAAGGAATCTGCAAGCACTAAGCGTCCCGAGACATGCAGAAATTCAGCAACGCACTGTGTTCTCCTTTTTCAAAGATCTCTCAGGGGCTCCGGGGTGCAGCACAGTGGTACAGCACATGCTGAACATGTATGCGGCTCTGGGGTCTCCCCCCAGCATGGAAAGAATTTTTTTTTTCATAGGGAAAAAATAGCCACATTCATGGCTACAGCTAATTTTTTAGTTCTCTTTGGGGGATTCCAACTCCTTGTTTAGAATGCCCCTGGTTTTCAGTAGCATCTTCAACACTTAGAGTTGATGTGGCTCTGTAGTCGTGTTATGTGGGAGGCATCTTTTTTACTTATTTTTTTTGGCAGTACTGGGGGTTTGGAGGTTGAACCCAGGGCCTCCTGCTTGCGTGCTTTGGAAGTGGTGTACCACTGAGCTGCACCCCCAGCCCATGTTTTTACTTTTTGAGACAAGAGCTCACTAAGTTACACAGACTGCCTCTGGTCTCGAACTTGCGATCCTCCTGCCTCTGCCTCCCGAGTCTCTGGGATTACAGGCGTGCGCCACTGCGCCCTGCTTGTAGGCATCGTTTTTAAGTGGTGTACATACAACATGGAAGAATGCGTGAAAGCGACTCTAATGATTGTTTTCGTTTCTATTTTCCCTCTCTTACGTGTGTGTTTATGTAGATGAGATTCTGATCTTCGTATTTTGAATTCTGCTGCCTCAAACCTCATTTCCGTGTCTTTCCACTATGACTTTATTTACTTATTTATTTATTTATTTATTTGCGGTATTGGGGTGAGAATGGAACCCAGGGCCTCACACATGCTCTGCAACTGCTCTAAGCTGCACCCCCAGCCCATTTGTTGTTTTTTGTCTTGAATCAGGGTCTTGCTAAGTTATGCAGGCTGCCTCTGACCTGGAACTCGCAATCCTCCTGCCTCCGCCTCAGGAGTCGTCAGAATTACAGGTGTGAGTCACGGCACCCAGCTTGCATTATGACTTTTAATAACAGTAGTACCTTTGGACTCACTAATATACCGTGATTTATTGATAGTGTACCTAAGTGAACGATGATTTATGAAATCTCTCTAACCTTGGACATCTTCGAGTGTTTCCAATTTTTAACCACGAGAAGGGAAATGCTGTAGTAAACATCTTTGTGCATAAATCGTTTCCTTTCTGTTGAATTATTCCCTGGGTGTAATTTCCCAAGAGGGAAATTGCTGGATTCGAAGGGTGTAAACATCTTTCTGGCGCTGGTGACGTCGTGCATATGGGCATGTTTTTAAAATCAGTGTTCTCTCTGTTGGCGTCTTGTGCCAGAAACATGTCAGAAGAAGAAAATACAAATGAACAATTAAAAAGATAATTCCCCATCTTTAGCTCATCTAGGCACACAGAAATGAAAATATGGGTTTGGGTTGATGGGCGCCTTGCCCTGGATGGCCCCAGCTCTTTATGTCTGAGAACAGCTTTCCTGTGAAGGGGTTCTCCCCCTAGCCATTTTTACTTCAGGAGAAAAGATAGACACACTCTTCAACAGTGCTTTTAGTCTCCTACAGTTGCCTCACTCTCATCTCAAGCAAAGCCAGAATGCTTAGACCTTCCTTGAACGTCACCAATTCCTTCTGTCCACAAATTCTTTAATGGTTCCTCTCAAATCTGTGAAAGCCTGCAGCCGTACCACCCTGGCATCCGATCCTGTTGACCTCAGAAGCTAAGCAGGGTCGGGCCTGATTAGTACTTGGTTAGGAGACCACCTGGGAACACCAGGTGCTGTAGGCTAGGGAGAAGGACCTGGCAGTCCACTCCCAAAAAACAATCAGCCATTGAAAACCCTGTGAATAACAGAGAAGCACTGGTATAGTGCTGGGCATGGCACAGTGTTGGGGATTGTTTCATCTGTTGTACGTAAGGTCACTATGAGTTGGACCTGACTCTGTGGCACCCAGCAACAACAATAATCTGTGAAATGGGCTGGGGTTTAGCTCAATTTGTAGAGTGCTGCTCTGTGCTCTCTGAGGTGCTGGGTTCAATCCCCAGCACTGCAAAAATAGGAGAAGGAACTGGCACCCCACTCCCGAAGTAATCCTTAAGCAATCAGCCACTGAAAGCCCTATAAATAGCAGAGAAGCACTGACATGGTGCTGGGCATGGCACAGTGTCAGGGAGTGTTTCATTCTGTAGTACATAGGGTCACTATGAGTTGGACCTGACTTGACGGCCCCTAACAACAACAATCTGTGAAATAATTTAGTGTCCACAGATTAATCTGTATATGTTATATCCACAATGGCGAGATTTACCTTTGGATTATAAAAGGATTTGGAAGCACTCTCCTGGGGAATAATTAGAAAAACAAGGCAATGGATGTTGGGAATGAGAACTCATTATCTCTCAGAACACTTATCTTTGGCCAGGCCCTGCTCCCAGCGCTTGAGGTGGAGTAATTTATTTGGTCTTCACAACTCCACCAGATGGACATCTTCTTGTCCCTGTTTTACAGATGAGGGAACAGAGGCCAAGAGATTATCTTGTCTAGGCCACCCAGGATGTGAGCCCCTGTGTGTTCGTTCACTAGGGCTGCTGTAACAACTGACCACGAGCTGGGAGGCCTACAACCACAGAGATTTGTTCTCCCATAGTTCTAGAAGGTCAGTGTCTGAAATCAAGGTGTCAGCAGGGCTGTGTTACCCTTTTCTCTAAGGGAGAGTCCTTCCTTGCCTCTCTCTGGCATCTGGGTCCTCCTGGTGGCTCCTGGCAGTCCATGGTGTCCCTTAGCTTATAGTTGGCATCCCCCTAGTCTCCGCCTACGTTTTCACATAGCCTTCTTTCTTCCACGTGTCTTTTCCTCCTCTTCTAGGGGCACCAGCCATGGGATTTAGGGCCCACCATCATCGGATATGACTTCATCTTAACTTGTCTACAATTACATTGACAAAAACCCTATTCCCAAATAAGGTCACATGCTGAGGTTTTGAGATCTTGGATATGAATTCAGGGGACTCTATTCCCACCTTCTAGGATGAGGGTAGAGAGAAGGAGGAACGTAGAAGCCTAGGAGTCTGCAGCCATACCATTGTGGCATCTGAACCCATCAGATCTCAGAAGCTAAGCAGGATTAGACCTGGTTAGCACTTGGATGGGAGACCGCCTGAGAACACCAGGTACTGTAGCCTTGGGAGAAGGACCCAGCAACCCACTCCCAAAAAACAATCAGCCATTGAAAACCCTATGAATGGCAGAGAAGCACGACAATAGTGTTTCATCTGTTGAACATTGGGTTGCTATGAGTCAGACACCAACTCCAAGGCTCCTATCAACAACAACATCAACAACAACAGAAGCCTAGGGAGGCTCCAGGTTTTCCCTGGTGGCCTGGAGAGAGATAAAGGATGGCTGAGAATCCCCTTTCAGCCAGGAGGGATGGGTCCCCTAAGCAGGCAGCCACCTGGAGAGGTGAGGCTGCCCCACGCAGCCGCAGCAGCCTGTGTTAGCAAGCTGACCAGCCTTCCGTGCTCTCAGAGGGGAAGTTTGGGGCTCATGCCTGTCCTGCTGGAGTAGCTTGATAAAGGTGACCCCAGCAGCCGCATCACTCTGTGTCTCTAAGTGTGGGGGACCCCAGAGGCAGACATCAACGTAAGTCATCAAGTTAGATGTGGAGGCATCTTTTCTATTTATTTTTTTGGGTGGTACTGGGGGTTTGGAGGTTGAACCCAGGGCCTCCCACTTGCCTGCTTTGCAAGTGCTCTACCACTGAGCTGCACCCCCAGCCCTTTTTCTTTGGGGGGGGGGCAGACTCTGGGAAGAAAGGGTGTTGGCATGTCATCTGCATCCCTGCGAAATAAATTCCTATGCGTTTCAGGGAAACTGCAGAGAGGGAGAAACTCCTTCAGCAGCCAGGGCTGGTTACTGAAAGCCAGCCCGACCAGGTTCATAATGACTTATTTAAGGTGTGTAAAATGTCATTAACATGATCTGTATTGTAGCGTTGTCTGCTTTGTTTTATCAAAGAGAACATAAAATGTAATTTACTAGGGCCTCCCTAGGTTAACTGCCAATTTCAGTGCCTTGAACTGTTTTTCCACAGGGTCTTAAAGTTTCTCCACAATAAAATTCTACCACTGCGGGGTTTTCAGGGACGGAATCTGTGTGGGGGCTGTTCTCCGTCACCCCCGTCACTCACACCACACCTTAAGACCAGCCAGGTCCTGTGAATTGTCTCCATCAGTGTGAGTGTTTTCACAGCATTGAGGATGACAGTTGTGTACAGAAAAGGCCTCCAAAAAGTTAAATTCTTTCTGGGAGCTGAATCAAAATTATAAGAAGGAAAAATCCTATTCAAAGGTCAGATCAAAACAAAATGAAAAAAAAAAAAAAGAGCTAAGAATGGTGTCAATATAAATGGTTTGGAAAATGCATGCAATTGTTCTGACAAGAAAAAAACAAAGTTCACTACAGGAAAAGTTTCTATCTTAAACAGAACTGGAACCCAAGGACATATAGAAAAATATTACCAAGTAAATGATAGAGAAGACTTAGATGGGGAGGGTGGTGGAGGGGAAGCATACAAGAGGGTAAGGGGGCACCTATATGAATAATGTACATCAAAATGCATATATGGAAATGTCACAATGAAAAGCACATCAGAATGAATCACATTAAAGTGTACATTTAAAATTTCCAATTAAAAATTTTTTTAAAAAAATTAAATTCTCTAATCTTGGAGCCTACCTGTAAGTTCAGAATCTTGGGAAATTTCACCAGTTATGTTTAGGATGGGCTTTGATTAATATTTAGCTTTGACAAATTTTACTCTCTTGATAACTTAAATATCATTTAAAATTATACACACACACACACATACACACACACACATATGTATATGTTGTTGTTGTTAGGTGCCATCGAGTCAGTATCCAACTCATAGCAACCCTCATAGGGTTTTCAATGGCTGACTGTTTCAGGATTGCCTTGGGAGTGGATTGCCAGGTCCTTCTCCCATTTTTGCGGTGCTGGGAATTGAACTCGGGACCTCAGAGACTGCAGCACAGCGCTCTACCAACTGAGCTAAATCCCAGCCCGGGGGATCCCCAGCCTGGGGGATCCCCAGCCCGGGATAATGATGGTGGTGTAAAGTGGATATCCTATTCATGTAGGTCAAAATTTTGGAAATATTAACATGGTAGGTTTTATCCTGAAAACATTGCTGTACTTATTTTTAAAAATAGCCTTATTGCAATTTTATTTTAGGTATAAAATTCACCCATTTTAAATATAGCATTCTATGAATTGGGGCATATTTATTGAGTTGTACAAACATCCCCACAGCCTAATTTTAGAACTCTCTAGAAAGAACCCCTTGTCTATTTTCTATCACTCTTGTTTCCTGCTCCTGGCCTTGGGCAGTTGCTAATCTACTTTTTGTGTCTATAGAGTTGCCTGTTTTGCACATTTTCCCTACCTAATTTAAAATAATCCTGTTTTTTTAAGGGAAAAGTTGGGCATCTCAAATAGTTGTGGGGTCCCCTTCTCAAGCTGTTTGGTTACAGCCTCAGTGCCCAGGCATCTTTTTCCCAGGACTGAGCTCTGACTGAGTGGAGCTTGTGAAGCCCATGGCCTGACTCAAGTCACCTGCTCCCTCATTCACATCCCTCTGCCACAGGTGAGCCCCGCCAGATGTGGCTGGGGGGTCGTCCCGACCCCTCACCTGTCCTTCCGGCTCACC
The DNA here is from genome assembly GCA_007922755.1 of Pedetes capensis. Lineage (NCBI taxonomy): Eukaryota > Metazoa > Chordata > Mammalia > Rodentia > Pedetidae > Pedetes > Pedetes capensis. Next base: position 26,787 of record VMDO01006453.1, read on the forward strand.
GCCCTAACCCTGGTTAAGAGAGAGCTTACAGGTCTCCTCCTGAGGGTCTGACCCCAAGGCCTGTTCTGAGGTCCTGGTGCAGACAGCCACGCTGCAGTGACTGCCTGCCATGCTCACAGCCTGGCTCGGAGGCCACCAGCCTCATATCCCCGTGAAACCCCAGCAGGGACTTGAAGAGATCTTTGCACACCCGTGTTCAAGGCAGCACCATGCACTGTAGAGGAGGTGGAACAGTGCAGGTACCCACTGATGGGCCAATAGATGAACACAGGGCGGTGTGCACACATGGAATACAATTCAGCTTGAAAAAGAACGAGGTGCTGGCTCATCTGACAATCTGAAGGAACCTTGAAGACATTACCCAGGGGAAGCAACCCGGTTGCAAAAGGACCAGAACCTGTGGTTCCACTTGTATGACGTCCTTAGAGCAGCCAGTTGCCTAGAGGCAGAAAGTGAAATAGCAGTTATTGTGGGATTGGGGGAGGGGAATGAGGAGTTGTTTAATGGTTGCGGAGTTTTGGTCTGGGACGATGATGGGAAAGTTCTGGAGATGATTGGGCGGGTGTTGCATGACTGTGAATGCACTTCATGCTGCTGAGCTGCACATCTAAAACATGGTGAAGGTGGTGAATTTTGTCTTGTTTATCTTTTACCATTGAATGAGAAACAAGGACCCAGTGGTATTATTCCCTGTCTTGAAGATCTCAGTTAGGGGCTCAGTTTTGACAGTAGAATCACAGACGCGCTTTTCTGTTCTGGCCTCCAGTCCTTCTGAGGGGTGATTAACGGTGTCAATGAAGAAACCAAGGTGTTCCAGCTTGGCTTCACCCCCTTCCACCAGGCTCCATGTGATGTTAGGAGCACCAGAGGCTGCGCTGAGGCCCCACTGGCCCCAGCTGGGGCCGCTCCCAGTCCCATTTCCCAGGCCAGCTGGCATGTGCGCTCTGCCTGCCTAAAGGCCGGGTCCCGGGTCCCTTCAGAGATGCCTTGGGCGTTCCCTGGACTCGCAGCTTTCCCTGCCCTCTGCAGGCAGGCTTGGGTCACAGGGCTGGGAGTGTGTATTCCCCCTTCCTCTCAAGAAAGACTAGAGGATAGTGGACCATAGTAACTATGTTTCAAAAATGGGCATGTTTCCTATCTTCGCGGAAAAGAGATCTCATTCATTCATTCATTCATTCACTCATAAATGCCCGGAATTTTGGCACTCTTAGGTACTGAAGGTCTACAGCTATACCACCGTGATATCTGATCTCATCAGATCTTGGAAGCTGAGCAGGATGGGGCCTGGTTAGTACTTGGATGCGAGACAGCCTGGGAATACCAGGTGCTGTAGGCTTGGGAGAAGGATCTAGCAGCCAATTCCTGAAACCACCAGCCATCGAAAACCCTATGAATAGCAGAGGAGCACTGACAGTAGTGCTGGGCATGTGTTTTGTTGTGTTGTACATAGAGTCACTATGAGTCAGACTCGACTCAATGGCACCTAACAACAACAACGGCTACCAAGGATATTGTGGTAGATAAGACACTCCACATGCCTCCTCTATAGTAGTTTACAATCTCACGGTACTCATGGGCACTGGCCAAAAAAACATTTAAGATAAGAAAGAAAGGAGGTAGTAAGTGTCTTGAAAAAGGACAAAGCAGAGGGGGGGGGGATGTGTCTGGCAAGAAAAGTGTCAGGAGAATCTCTCTGGGGAGCTGATTAGGTGGTCAGAGACCAGAGTAAAGAGAGCAGCCATTGGTATGGGGAAGGGTACTCTAAGCTGAGGGAACAGAGAGTGCAAAGGCCCTGGGGCCAATGCTCAGTGTTTATGAGAAAGAGCAAGATGACCAGTATGGTGGAAGAAGGGTAAAGGCAAGCATCAGTCATGTGGAGCCTCCGAGGCCATGCAAAGGACTTGGGATTTTCTTCTAAGGTGGTGCCAGGGCTTCAGAGCAGGGGGGATATTGTGATGTGACTCACATTTTCAGAAGATTATTCTGAGTGCCAGAGAGATGACAATAGGGAGCTTAAGGCAGCAGGACTGGCACAAAAATAGACATGCAGACCAATGGAATACAATAGAGGATCCAGAAATAAACCCATGTAGTCACAGCCACCTGATGTTCAACAAAGGTGTCAAAAATGTAAGTTGGAGAAAAGACAGCCTCTTCAATGACTGGTGCCGGGAGAACTGGATATCCTCATGTAGACACTGAAGCTAGATCCCGCTCTCTCACCTTGTACAAAAACCAATTCATAATGGATCAAAGACCTTACTGTAGAGCCTGAAGCTTTGAAACGGCTGGAGGAAAACTGAGAAAGGCAAGAGGTTTCTGCAAAGGACCCCAACGGTGCGGGAAACAACAGCAAGAATTGACGAATGGGATGGCATGAAATTAAAAGGCTTTTGCACAGCAAAGGACACAATTATCAGAGTGAAGACACAGCCTACAGAATGAGAGAGTATCTTTGGCAGCTCTGCAGCAGACAGGGGATTAATATCTTAGAACACATAAAGAGCTCAAAAACTTAAGCATCTAAAAAGCAAAGTATCCAATTAAAAAATGGACAAATGAACCGAACAGTGACTTCTCAAAAGACGAGGGAAAAATGGCTAATCATCATACAAAAATGTTTAAAAGCCTGAGCCATCAGGGAGATGCAAATCAAAACTACATTGAGATACCATCTCACCCCAGAATGAACGGCTACCATCAACAAAACAAACAACAACAAATGCTGGCGAGGATGTGGGGAGGAAGGAAGCTGAGTACGCTGCTGGTGAGAATGCAGGTTGATGCAGCCACTATGGAATTCAGTGTGGAAATTCCTCAAAAGACTAAAATAGGACCACCATATGACCCAGCAATACCACTCCTGCTTACATATCTGAAGGAGTATGTCAGTATACCACAGAGATACCAGCTCATTCATGTTTACTGAGGTATTATTCACAATAACCAACATGTGGAAACAACCTAGGTGCCCATCAACAGATGAGTGGATAAAGAAAATGTGGTCTGTGTACACCGGGGAGTTTTATTCAGCCATAAAGAAGGCTGAAATTATGGCATATGCATAAAAATGGATGGATCTAGAGATCACTATTTTCAGCAAAATAAGCCAGAAAGACAAGCATTACATGTTTTCTCTCATATGTGGATGGTTGTTGTTGTTGTTGTTAGGTGTCGTCAAGTCGGTATCTGACTCATAGCGACCCTCTGTACAACAGGGGAAACACTACTGTCAGTGCTTCTCTGCTGTTCATAGGGTTTTCAATGGCAGATTAATTTTTGGGAGGGGGTTGCCAGGTCCTTCTCCCAAGCCTACAGCTTCCGGTGTTCCCAGGAGGTCTCCCATCCAGGTACTAACCAGGGCTGACCCTGCTAAGCTTCCTATACCTGACGGGATCGGATGCCACAGGGCTACAGCTGCAGGCCAATGTGGATGGTAGATTTCAATATTTATTTAATACTAAAATATGTAGGTCATGAAAGTAGAAGGGGCCTATAGAGGGAGAGAAAGGGAACTAAAGAGAAGGGGAAGGGGGCAATAAGAAAGGGTAATGGGAGAAATTTTTTGCTTTTAAGGCAAAATCTGGATTTGTATATAAATTATACCTCTTCAATCTCTATCCTGAGCAAATAAATTTGAGGAGATAGACTTTATGAAGAAGAACATGGCATCAGGATTGGAGGAAGACTCATTAACAACCTGTGTTATGCAGATGACACAACTCTGCTTGCTGAAAGTGAAAAGGACGTGAAATATTTAGTGATGAAGATCAAAGAACACAGCCTTCAGTATGGATTGTGCCTCAACATCAAGAAAACAAAAATCCTTACAACTGAGTCCCTAAGCAACTTCATAATAAGCAGAGAAAAGATTGAAGTTGTCTTAAGATTTTGCTTTAGTTGGCTCTACAATCAACACCTGTGGAAGCAGCAGTCAAGAAATCAATAGACTCATTGCATTGGGAAAAGCTGTTGTGAAAGATCTCTTTAAAGTGTTGAAAAGTAAAGATGTCACATTGAAGACAAAGGTGAACCTGACTCACACCATGGTCTTTTCAGTTGCATCATAAGCTTATGAAAGCTGGATGTTGAATACGGGAGACAGGAGAAGAGTTGATGCATTTGAATTATGATGCTGGAGATGAATATTGAATATACCATGGACTGCCAAAAGAACTAACAGATCTGTCCTAGATGAAGTACAACCAGAATGTTCCGTAGAAGCAAGGATGGCTACACTGTGTCTGACATACTTTGGACATGTCAGGAGGGACCAGTCCCTGGAGAAGGACATCACGTTTGGGAGAACGGCAGGTCAACAAAAAAGGGAAGACCCTCAACTGGATGGATTGACACAATGTCTACAACAATAGGTTTAAACATAAAAAAGATCACGTTCATGGCAGTGTCAGGCTATGTTTCATTCTGTTGTACATAGGGTCACTATGAGTTGGGCCCCACTCGACTGCACTTAAAAACAACATATGTGTGTGTGTGTGTGTGTGTGTGTGTGTGTGTGTGTGTGTGTGTGTGTGTATACACATCAAGAAGAGGCACTAGTAGAACGGGGACCATTGGTAGAAAGGAAGAAGATGGAGGAGGAGTCCATGAGCAATGTACAATGATATGCATGTATGGAAATGTCATAATGAAACCCATTAAGATGTTAGGCTAAAAAATTACTAATAAATAATAAATAAATTATTAAAAATTCCCTAATGATCTCCTGAGGGAGGTCGTAGAGGCAACAGCAGGGAAACCTGTGAAGGGGGTTTTTAATCATGGCCCAGGCAGGAGGTGGTGGTGACTCATCCAGGTGGTAAGGAGGTGATTGTCTGATGTGGATGAGACTAGAGGGTAAGGAAGGTGGCATCAGGGATGGCTTCTGGGGCTTGATTGGCACAGCCAGGGACCCTGTGGTGGCATCTACAATGATGACTAATGGATAGGAGATTTTGGACATGAAGTTCTGAGTTCTGTTTATCAATGTTCACCATATTCAGTTCATAAATAGCCTTAACTCATACCCAAACGAATGATCTTAATCTGGAATGGACTCTTCCAAGACACCTATGGCAGGGGGGTTCAAACCCTATGTCACGACCCCTTGTTATGTTATCAAATCAATCTAATGAATCATGGCTTGTGTTAAAAAAGGACAGAAGAGAATGGAAACCGTCAGCTCATCACGTGTAAGAAGGATACGTACTATTTCATAGAACTTTGGATTTGTTATTGTTGTTGTTGTTAGGTGCCATCGAATTGAGTCTGACTCATAGTGACCCTCATAGGGTTTTCAATGGCTGACTGTTTTGGAAGTGGGTTGCCATGTCCTTCTCCCATTTTTCAGTGCTGGGAATCAAACTCGGGACCTCAGAGACTACAGAGCAGTGCTCTACTAACTGAACTAAATCTCAGCCCATTGGATTTGTATTTGTATGAATATTTCTGTGTGAGCTGGGTGCAGAAGGAGAAAGGGTTGAAGAAATGGACCAGGAGACTCTAGTTCTATCTATAGTTTTGTCTAGAAACAGTTGTGTGACCTTGGATGAATGTCTCGCTCTCCTGGGACCTCTGGACTTGGGTATGTTAACCTTTCAAGGCCTGGCAGCTCTTCTGCATCCCTCTCTTCTACCTTCCCCTCTGGCATGCTAAGAGGCAAGACTGCATGCCCCGTTAGCCAAGAAGGTGAGCTTTTGAGCTTTGTGTCTTAGTTCGTTCTGGTACTGTAACAAAATACCAGAGACTGAGTGGCTTCTAAACAACAGAAATTTACTCCTTACGGTTTTTCAGGCTGGGAAGTTCAACATCAGGGTGCTGGCAGATTTGGTGTCAGGTGAGCATCTGCTTTCTGGTTCATCGACTACCTGATTTCTGTGTCCTCCCTTGGTAGAAGGAGCAAAGGGTTTCTCTTGGATTGTTTTTATAGAGGCAGTCATCCTATTCATGAAGGTTCTGCTCCTATGGCTCAGTCACCTCCCATTGGCCCCACAGATTCCAATACGGGAATTTTGAGGGGACACAACATTCAGCCCATAGCACGTCATATCCTGCCTGTCTCCTGCTCAGTCAGAACCAATTCTGAAGACACTTTCCCCCATCCTTACATATCCACACCCTGTGCTTGTGTGAGGGGCATCTGACCAGTGTCTCTAGGAGGCCCTTCTTGTCCCAGATGAGTGTCACTCTGCACTAACCTGTCAGCTTAGTAAGTGGTTTGCTCTTGGGCAGGGATCTTGTGCTTTTAGAAGCAGGCACAGCCCTCTGCCCTGGACACATTTCTATAGATGGGCCACTATCCTCTAAAAGAGGGATGTTTGATTACAGAGGCCCTTGGTCTTGATGAATCCATGAGGAGGCCCCGTTCTTCTCCTGGCAGGCTAGTGGCTTAAGATATACAATTTGTACTTCCTCGCTGGATATTAGAGCCCCCCCAAGGATGTCAGTAAACCTCCGTGTCAGTAATCCTCAGGGCTCTTAGATGAAGCAGTGTCTTTTCTCTTCCCCAGTTATACCAAGCACATTTACCCATCTCTTAGATTTATACCCTTGACCTTCAGCTGCCAGAAGTTCATTTCACAGTAGTTCTGCAGCCAGCTCCTGCGGGCTGGCCACCAGGAGGGGTTTCTCGCTTTAAGGAGCTTTTGGTACTGTATTGGCTGTGATAAGTGTTGAGATTATTCCCAAATCAAATGGAGCCCCGAATCCCTCAGTATTCTTTAGCAAATTGTAAGTTCTCCAAAAGGAGGAAGGGATCTAGAAATCGTTTTCAGTGACTCTGTGTCGTCGCTGTTGGTGTGACTATGCAGGAAGCAATAGGAATTGCAACACTGAAGTCTGATAATGGCGTGAGTACAGCTTAGCCTACAGCCTGCTCTCCCCTCACTGTTTTGGGGCCTTTACGTCCACCTCCAAGCCCAAGTGTGCGGAAGGTTTTGTCTGTTGTCATTTTTGCACGTCTCTTCCAGGCCCGGGCATCTCTAAGCAGCAACACGTGTTATTTCAGAGAAGTGGGGGAAAGTGGGCAGGGTTTTGATCAAGAGAGATGTGGGTTTGAAGCCCAGCTCTGCCGCTCACCAGCTGGGTCACTGAGTAAATTCTTCAACTTCTCTGAGCCTCAGTGTCCTTGTCTTTTTTTTTTAGAAATTTTTAATGTACATCATAATGTGATTCATTTTGACATGCTTTTCATTGTGACAATTTTCATATATGCAATTTGATAAACATTATTCGTATAGGTTACCCCTACACTCCCCCATGTTCCCCCCCCTTCCCATCTAAGTTTCCCATCCAAGTCTTCTTTATCTTTTACTATGTAGTATTTTTCTATGTGTCCTTGGGTTCCATTTCTGTTTAAGATAGAAACTTTTCCTGTAGTGGTCTTTGTTTTCATCTTGTTAGAACAATTACATGCGATTTCTTGTCCTTGTCTTTAAAATGGATGTGGTGCCACCTACTTCCAGGGTGGCTGTCAGGCCTAGAGGAGGGACAGGGACCAAGGTTACTGTTTACTGGGTACGGAGAGAGCCCATTCACGGCCCATCCAGCACCAGAAGGGTGTATCATGTTCATTGTGCTTTATGGGTTTGTTATTTCTTTAATCTACTTTGCCTGTTGTTGTTAGGTGCCACGGAGTCGATATCCGACTCAAAGCAACCCTGTGTACAACAGGCGAAACACTATTGTCAGTGCTTCTGTGCTGTTCATAGGGTTTTCAATGGCAGATTGATTTTGGGAGGGGGTTGCCGGGTCTGTCTCCCATACTTTGCCTAGGAAGGCTAATTAAACCGTTTTGAAGCACACTGGGCACCTGGAGAAGCACCTGTTTGGAAAGAGCTTGCTAAGTTCTTTCTTTTCCTGTTCTTTGGCTCTTAGTAGGCGGTTTGGCCTGATAGCTTTTAGTAGAATCAGCAGTTTTGGGTAAATCCTCGTCTTGCCTGCCCCGATGTTTATTTTCATTCACGTGGCACAGGATGTACCTGGTGTGTTTCCTTGGTAGGTGCCGTTGAGTCAGGTCCGACTCCTAGCGACCCTCCATAGGGCTTTTGGCTGATTGTTTCGGGAATGCTTTGGAAGTGGATGGCCACGCCCTTCTTCCATTTTTGCAGTACTGGGACTGAACTCAAGGCCTCAGAGAGCGCGAGCAGCACTCTACCAACTCAGCATGTGCTGTGTGCCACGTACTTAATTAGGCAGTGGGCTTCCAGCGGCGTGGCCACGAGCCACCCTGGGGCGCCCTGGCCAGGGCCTTAGGGCTGGATGAGACGCCAGCTGAGGCAGGTCCCACAGCCCCACACAGGACGTGGGCCATGCTGCCCCATCTCCAGGCCCAGTTTTCTCCTCTGAGGATGATTAGGAGCAGCCCAATGAGGGCGGAGACCCCCTCAGACTCTAAACATGAGTTTAGATTCCTTGAGATACCCTGAAACCCCGTGGAGGTACAGGTTCCCGGGTATTGTTTTACACTTTCAAGTGGACTGGCTGCTGGTGTCTTTTTTTTTTTTTTTTTTTTGTGGTACTGGGGTTTGAACCCAGGGACTCGCGCCTGCATGCTTTGCAAGTGCTGGACCACTGAGCTGCACCTCCAGCCCAATTTTTTTACTTTCTGAGACAGGGTCTTGCTAAATTACGCAGACTGCTTCTGGTCTCGAACTTGTGATCCTCCCGCCTCCGCCTCCCAAGCCACTGGGATTACAGGTGTGCGCCACCGCACCCGGCTGGTGTCATTTCTATGAAGACTTGATTACTCTTTCCCTCTCACCTTTCTGGGAACCACTCATGACTGAACTGTCACGAAGCCATCTTGCGATGGAGGAGCAGCCTCAGTTTTTCATCTGGCTCTGTCTTCTCTCTCCTTCCGCAGCCTCAGTCTCTCTTCTTGCTTTGGTGTCAAGGGAGAGTGGTGGCCCACAGGGCAGTGCTGAACCCAGAAGAACCTGCAGTCCCTGCAGGAGCCCTTGCAGGCACTTGGCAGAGGCTGCACTCTTCGCTCCCTGAGATTTCCACACCTCATTCCCTCCTAGGATAACTTCCCATTGAAGGGATTTCTTCTGAGGACTTACCCCTGTGGCCCACCCAAGCTACAGTCCACCAGCTCTGTCTGTATAAAGGTTCTTTGGAAGAAGGAGATCCCCTCCTCTAGTATTATAATACTACATCCATGCCTTGTTATCTGAGGGGAATTATTGGGTCCGGGACCTCTCTCACCCTGTGGATGTTCAAGTCCTTTGTATAAAATGGCATAATATTTGCATACAACCTATGCACATCCTCCCATATCCTTTTTTTTTTTTTTTTTTTTTTTTGCGGTACTGGGGGTTGAACCCAAGGCCTCGCGCCTGCATGCTCTGCAAGTGCTGGACCACTGAGCTGCACCTCAGCCCATTTTTTTTTACTTTTTGAGACAGGGTCTCGCTAAATTACGCAGACTGCCTCTGTTCTCGAACTTGTGATCCTCCCGCCTCCGCCTCCCGAGCCGCTGGGATTACAGGTGTGCGCCACCACACCCAGCTCTCCCATATACTTTAAATCATCTGTAGATGACTTAAAATGCTCAGTACATTGTAAATGGTATACAAATGATTGTTATACTGTAGTGTTTAAGGAACATAAGTTGAGTATCCCTCGTCCAAAATACTTAGGACCAGAAGCATTCCAGATTTCAGAGTTTTTCAATGTTTCAGAATATTTACATAGATCTTATCAGTTGACCTTTCCTAGTTCGAAAAATCTGAAATCTTCCTAGTTCAAAAAATCAGAAATCTGTAGCTCCAAAATCTGAATGTTTTTGAATACTGTGATGCTCTAAAAGTTTTAGATTTCAGACCATCTTGGATTGTAGATTTTCGAATGAGGAATGCTTGACCTGTGATGACAAGACCTTGTTCCCAGGGTGGGCATGGGTGTTGGCAGATCTAGGCATGGTATCCAGTCCTGTGGCTTTGCATGTGTTTTTTGATTGCTAGGTATCAGGCTGGGGCTGGGATTTAGCTCAATTGGTAAAGCGCTGCTCTGCAGTCTCTGAGGTCCCGAGTGTGATTCCCAGTACCGCAAAAATGGGAGAAGGTTGTGGCAATCCACTCCCGAGGCAATCCCAAAACAATCAGCCATTGAAAATCCTATGAGGGTCGCTATGAGTCAGACACTAGCGGAGGGCACCTCACAAGAACAAGAACAGGTACCAGGCCACTCTCCATTTTCATTTCATTCCCACAACCACCCTAACATATAGGCATTATTGTTAGAGGCGTCCAATGGTTGGCTTTCAGAGATCAGGAAATGGTCTTAATGTCTCAGGACTCTCTAATGCACAAACCAGGACTTAACTCCAGTTCTGATTGATTTCAGCTCCTGAAACTTCACCTTCCAAAGGGCACTATTGGGCAACCAGCCCATCCCTGCTTGCCTGGGACTTTCCTGATATTAGCATTGTGAGTCCTGAGTCCTGGGGATCTGAGTCTCTTCCTAACTGGGTTGGTTGATTACTTCAGGTTTTCCGCAGTGACTCAGAAGAGGATGGGAGAGCTGGGACTTACTACTGTCTTCTCAGGGCAGCCTGCACGTCCCCTAGTTGCAAGACAGAATTGCCTGTCCGTACAGGAGCAGCTCCTTCTGAGAGAGCCAGGTGTGACTTGGTGAGGTTGGATTAGACACTGTCCTCACCTGACAGATGGGCAGGACCGTACTGTGCAAGGGCGCTGGCGTGACTTTGTGCCTTTGAAGTGAACAAGCCTGGAATTGCATTGCCGTTCTGCACACTCAGCCTGGGGTAGACGAGGAACCATGCCCAAGCTGTTAGCAGATCAGACTGGGAAAGTGTCCAAAGTCAACTGCGAGTTAGAATTGTTTTGCCAGTGGGAGGACAGAGACCCATCGGACCCAGGCGATTTTGGACAGAAGTGCTTCGCTTTGAATATCAAATGAAGTGACAGCAAAAAAGTGATTGGAGTTACCAGAATAAAAAAGCATCATTACCTGCCTTTAGAGACAGCTTGGTAAAGTGGTGAAGAGCGCCAGTCCTGGAAAGAGACTAGGATTTGCGTTTGCTGGCCATGTGACTTTGGGCAAGCTACTTAGCCTCTCTGGGTTTTAGTTTCCTCATCTGTAAAATGGGAATAAATAATACGATGTCTAACTTACAGGGATCTATGAGGATTCATTGAAACAATGGGGAAAAAGGGTTAATGTCAGGCATCAGGCACCTAGTAGACTCTCAGAAAGTGGTAGTTATCATGATTATTATGAACTAGTACTACCTAAGACCTGACTTCCAGCCCTGGTTCTGCTGCTAATTACAGTGGGGGCTTGGGACAAATGTGTAAGCTTTGTGAGGTTCTTCTGTTATTGGAGGGAGTTGGACTATACGCTGATCCCTCAGAATTGTGAAGGGGCTTTTTTTTAGTGTTTATTTTTCATTTTTTAATTATTATTATTATTTTTTCAGTACTTGGCAGTTGAACCCAGGGCCAGGGCCCTACATATACTTTGCAAGTGCTCTACCACTGAGCTGGACCCCCAGCCCCTTTTGTACTCATTGTCTTGATACAGGGTCTCACTAAGTTGCACAGGCTGCCTCTGGCCTCAAACTTGCCATTCTCCTGCCTCCTCCTCCTAAATTGCTGGGATTACAGGTGTGCACCACCGCATCTGGCTAGGTCTTTGGTTTTATGAAATGCATGGAAGGCAGTTCCACTAAGGTAAGGGTCCCACAGCATTTCTCTCTTATCTCTCAGACCTGAATTAGCAACCCAGCCCCACCTTTGTACCAATGGCCCTGACAGGGTCAGAGGAAGGCACTCAGAGATGGAGGTGGGAGGATTCCTGGGTCCTGAGCTCATTTTCCCTTTGTGCTCTTGGGGAGTAGAATGGCCACGGAAGAACAGTGCCCTCTTCATCCTCGTGAAACAAGCATACATGGCTGGATTTTAATTTTAGCTTCATTCATGTATGTTGTAATATACAGAATGCTTCCTGGGTCCAAGAAATCATGCTATAAATGGAGCCAATTAGATTCTTAAGAACTGTCTTTAATTTCATTGTATTTAGAGAGGAGAAAGCAAGTGCTGTAGCTAAATCGGACTCCTGGTGGTGGATGGATGGCAGAAGGCCACCATTAAGCGTCCTCAGAGATTCACTTATTAGGACTTTTGATCATCAGATGTTTATTTCCTTTCTTTGTTTAGTGGTGCTTAGGGGTTGAACCCTGGAGCCTTGAACATTCTTTGCAAGTGCTCTACCACTGGGTTACACCCCCAGCCTCCCTCCTTTTTTTGAGTCAGGGTCTCTACTAAATTTTACAGGCTGTCTCCGGCCTTGAACTTGTGATCCTCTTGCTTTTGCCTCTCAAGTTGCTGGGATTACAGGCATGCACCACTGCCTCCACCTGGATGTTTCATTTTCAAAGGAAAAGATAACCATAATGCTACTGTCGGACCCGACTCAATGGCACCTGTTAACAAACAAAAACAACAACAACAACAACAAATGTTCTTACAGGCAGCGTGAAATGCTGACCCTTCATGAAGCTTTCTGAATACCAACTATGTACTGTGCATAGGAAAGACAACCTGGAGAGACACAGAGAGTCTGTGTCCCCTAAACCCAGTGCCTGGCATATGGTAGGCACTCGATAGCAATGTGTGGAATGGGTGGATGCAGGAGGGTGATAACCATTTATTAATGATTTGACCATCACCTCATGTTGATGAGTCCTATAGCCCGAGATTGCATCTTGGATCACCTGTCCTAGATATGGCCGGCCAACCAGGTCTCAGGGAGGAGAAAACCATGGAGACATGTGGTTTATGTGACACTTGGGCATTGGTTTGACAAGGTGGCTGAGATTGTAGGCTGCCTGGCTCAGGATCCTGTCTCCACCTTATTGTCATGAGATCTGGGTAAATTATCTAACCCTGGGGTGCCTCAGTATTCCCATCAGTAAAGTGGGGACAGTAGCGATACCTGGCACGTAGGACTGTTGTGTGGATTATGTATTGGAAACATGAGTGCCTGGCAGAACACAAGTGCTCTTGACAGGCGATGCCACTTGTCCTAAGACACACACAGGGTGAATGTGCTCATGAGAGTACTGTCGCCTCTTTGTACCTGTGAGTTCCACATCCACAGATTCATCCAACTGCAACACAAGAATACTTGAAAAAAGTATCTGAACTGAACATATACAGGCTTTTTTCTTATCATTATTCTCTAAACAATGTAATATAACAACTTTGCATAGCATTTACGTTGCATCAGGTATTAGAAGTCATTTCTAGTTAGGTGCCGTCAAGTGAAGTCCAACTCATGGTGACCCTCTGTACAACAGATGAAATGCTACCTGATACTATGCCATGCCCAGCACTATGTATATCAGTGCTTCTCTGCTATTCATAGGGTTTTCCATGGCTGATTGTTTTTGGAAGTGGGATGCTGGGTCCTTCTCTCAAGCCTACAGTTCCTGGTATTCCCAGATGATCTCCCATCTAAGGACTAACCAGGTCCGACCCTGCTTAGCTCCTGAGGTCAGACAGGATCAGATACCAGGGTGGTATGGCTGTAGACATAAGTCATCTAGAGGTGATTTAAAATATACAGGAAGATGTATATTGGTTATATGCAAATAGCATGTCATTTTATATAAGGAATGTGAGCATCTGTGGATTTTGAAATCCCTAGAGGTCTTGGGGGGCTGGAGTTTACCTTAGTTGGTAGAGTGCTGCTCTACACTTCTTGGACCCAGGTTCGATCTCCAGCACTGCAAAAACAGGAGGACATGGCAATCCACTCCCAAAGCAATCCCAAAACAATCAGCCATTGAGAACCCTATGAGGCTTGCTGTGATTCAGACTCCACTCAATGATACCTAATAACAACAAAGGGGTCTTGCAGCCAATCCCCCATGGATATCAAGGGATGACTATTTGTCTCTTTGCCATTCTTTGTTCTTGAAGGCAGTATAGTGGGTCCTCATTGTTGCCATTTGGATATGAATAGCTCAGTAGTCACATGTGACCCGAAAAACCCAAACCTCATGGTCTGAACCTGAGAAAGGACACCGTGGGGCTCAGCTCAGGAGTCCCTGAATCCTCCACCAACACTGGCATTGGAAGAATCAGAAGACATCATGCGAGTCTTCTTTTAAATCCCACAGTATCTTTGGGGGTAAGAAGAGGCAGGCTGGGTGGGACTTATTTATTCTGGAGTCTGATTCTCAGGAATCCAAGTGCATAGAGTGAGGTTTCTTTCTCCCTACAGCCCCCTCCTCGTGGAGACGATCTTACTAAAATGCAGGTTCCTGGACCTCTGTCCCATCTTTCCAAAGCCTTATCCAGCAGATTTGAGAAGCAGCTCAGAATGTACTCCCAAATCTGCCTTTTTTGCTTGCTTGTTTGAGACAGGATCTTGCTGTGTAGCCCACAGGACCTCGAACTTACAGCCCTCCTGCCTCAGCCTCCCGAGGACTGGAATTACAGGTGTGCAGCATCATGCCCAGCAAGGAGGATCTGGGGGGCTTTACATTTTCCTGACCTCTCTTGATTCTTGTTTCTCTCCCCTAACCGGTTGTTGGACCCCCTGAGACAAGAAGGTGAGAACCACTATCTGAGTGTCCGATCCTGGTGGGCCGGGCTGGCCTGCGGCTTAGTGGTCCAGGTCCTTATGGCTCCATGGGCTGAACAAGGGAGGGGGAGGTGCCCTTGGGCTCCTCGTTGGGATAGCACCTGCCAGGTTGGAGTCCCATCTTTGCTGCTTCCCACGTTCATGACTATGACCTTAGTCTCATGACAGCAGTTAGGGAGGCTCAGGAAGGTGGTTGGTAAAATGCGGGTCCTTCCTTCATCGTGGGAAGCATCCGTCTCCCCCAAGTGCCCCATGCACAGCAGGCACCCATACACAGTGACATTGTTATCATTCTCATATAAAGCACACAAGGCTCCTTTGGCTTTTGTGACCTGGGGTGTCACAACGGGTTCACACGGCACGCCATGAAGTCAGGGCACAGGCCTCACGCTGCAGGCCCCACACGGTCAAAGCATCTTAAAGGCCCTGTATTAGAAAAATAAACCAATTAAATAATACTGCCCCCTGTAAAAGCAGCCTTTTAATGGATACCACGGTGGGGTTTTCACCGTGGCGGTCCCGTGGCGCTGGGCCCCGATGAGCCCGTCTGCCGCCATGGACAGGGTTTAATCTCGAATGGCGTGGGCATAATTTTACAGGTTTTATGGCTGTTTTTTCTCCCCCAAAGTGTTACTATGTCATTGTGCACAGAAGGCAACTTGCGTGCGTTTCACAGTTTACCCATTTTTGGTGGAAATGAAAAATGAAGTAATAAATTAAAGAAAAACACAAGGTAGACTTTTTCTCCCCCTCTTCTTGGGGCGACGGTGGAGAAACAAAGAACCAGTGTTTCTCTGGGCAGCCTAATCAAATTCTAATGGCTTTTATGTATTGACATTTGCCTGCAGATCCCTCTCCCCAGAGAAGCTGCGGGGCGTGCAGGGGGCGTCTGGAGCTTGTGTTGCAGCCTCCGTTCTGTTCTAAGTCTGGCCCACTGTCTGTTTTTGTTAAGCAATTGAAAAAAGAAATCAAAAGAAGGGCAGTGTTTCCTGACATGGGAAGATTCAGTGAAATTCCTATTCCCCTGTCCACAGATGAAGGTCTCTTGGCACACCGCTGGGGCCACTGTCCTGTATAATCTGTGGCTATGTTGGCCCCGGAGCTGGGATTTAGCTCAGTTTGTAGAGTGCCATTGTGCAGTCTCTGAGGTCCTGGGTTTGATTCCCAGTACCACAAAAATGGGAGAAGGATGTGGCAATCCACTCCCAGGGCAATCTTGAAACAATCAGCCATTGAAAACCCTATGAGGGTCGCTACGCGTCAGACACGACTCGACAGCACCTAACAACAAAAACAATGTTGGCCCCACATTGGTGCAAATGTGGGCTGGGCTAAGGACCGCCCAACCCTTTCTATAACATGTTTGCCAGCCATGCCCTAGAGAGGCAAGGAAAGGGAGAGAAGAGACACTGCCTCAGTTTCCTGGAATCAATGGTTTCCTCTCAGGACCTCCAAGTGACAGGTCAAAGAGACATGCCTGGCAAGAGTTGGTTCACCTAGCGACCTTCCAGAAGTCAGCTCCCTATGCAAAAGACTCCTCGCTTTTGTGACCTGAGATTGGCTTCTGAGCATAGCTGATGGTAGCCCCCCACAGCCAGGCCTCTTAGGGTGTTGATTGTCCCCTAGTTGAGATTTGTGTCCTCTTGGCTCACTTGATAGCTCAGGAAGAGAAAAGTTCCCACCTGCCTCCCAGGAGCCAGGCGACTTTTATCAGAAATTGCTTCGCGTACATCTAGTGTTTCTTCGACAGTAGCGCTAGAAACGTGTGAGTTGGCTATTTTCCAAGGCTGGTTTGAGCGGTCTCTAACTCATTTCATCCCCACAATCAACACAGAGAATTAGGTGTGCTTCTCGCTCTCATTTTGCATGTGAAGAATCAGAGGCACAGAGAGGTTTGTGGTAGAGCCAGGCTCCAACCCTTGCTGTCTACTGCAGGGAATGAGGGACTGTCCTGCCAGGCACTCTGCTCCCACTGCACAGCCGTGAATTCTTTAGGCTTCCGAAAGGATCTGTTTCCCTTGTTCCACTCTTGTCCCTATTATGATGCTTCGTAAGCAAACTGCTTCCTGCTTTAGAAGAAAGCACTAGAGCACTTGCTCTCCCTCCCATTTCCCTCTTTCCTTCTTCCTTCCCTTCTTCTTTCCCACCCTATTTTCCTCTCTCTCCTCCTCCTTGGGCTGGGATTTAGCTCAGTTGGTAGAGCGCTGCGCTGCAGTCTATGAGGTCCTGAGTTCAATTCCCAGCACCGCAAAAATGGGAGAAGGATGTGGCAATCCACTCCCAAGGCAATCCCAAAACAGTCAGCCATTGAAAACCCTATGAGGGTCGCTATGAGTCGGATACCGACTCGACGGCACCTAACAACAGCAACCTCCCTCCTTCCTTTCTCTCTCCCTCCTTCCTTTCTCTCTCCCTCCTTTCTCCTGCAGCCTGTGCCTAGGTGTTGAACACTGGGTGACAGGCTGTACAAATTGAGGGTGTTTTGTGAACACAAAGAATGAAAAGAGAAAGCCCCCATTTCCACTTAAAAGTAGTTCTCAGTGACCTCATTGCTGGGTTTTGAGAACCTCTTTTAATTCCCCCCTTTATTCATTGTAAGTGCCCTCTCTGTCTGTCAAGAGCCATAAGCCCTGATCCTTTCCACCTCAATTGATATATGAACGAAAAATAACGTAAGTTCCAAGAAGCTTAGGAGACTGACTTCCCAGTGGGCGGCACCCATAGAGAAGGCTCCATCCTTTTCTAGGAGACCAGGGACCACGGATAAGAGGGCATTGATTTTTGAGGGAAGAGCTTGCAGAAACCTAAAATAGAGTCACACACTGCATGACAACGATTCAGTCAACACTGCTTGAGATTGTAATGAAGCTAAAGAATTCCTATCATCTGGTGATGTCATAGCCACTTGAAATGTCATAGAGCAAGTTGCTCATGTCTGTGGTGATGTCGGTATAAACACACCCCTTGCCTTGCTCATCATATAAAGCATAGCCCATAAAATTATGTGCAGCGTAGACTATTGATAAGATACGAAGTGACTGACTTTGCATTTATTTACTTATGATAGTGTGTGTCTGTTTTAAAGACTGTGCTTCCACTTGTAAAAAATGTTTACTGTAAAATAGCTTTTCATGTTATGCCAACCGCAGCCCGGTACATCCTGTGTTTTCTGTGGCTCTTGACTGCATCAAGAGCTGTGTTGAGTGATTGTCCTGTACCGCCTGGGTTGGGGTAGAAACTCTCTGTGATGCTCATGCAATGGTGGGATCGCCTAACGACACAGTTCTGAGAGCAGGTCCCTGTTAAGTCATGCAAGATTGTATATCACCAAGGCCGGTGCCCAGTAGAACATGTTCCCTTGGAACATTCTTTTTTGTGTGTGTGGTACGGGAGGTTGAACCCAGGGCCTCGCTCTTACATGCTTTGCAAGTGCTGGACCACTGAGCTGCACCCCCAGCCCTTTATTTTATTTTATTTTTTTATTTTTTTTATTGTTTGAGACAGTTGTTGTTGTTGTTGTTAGGTGCCATTGAGTTGGTATCCGACTCATAGCGACCCTCATAGGGTTTTCAATGGCTGACTGTTTTGGGATTGCCTTGGGAGTGGATTGCCAGGCCCTTCTCCCATTTTTGCGGTGCTGGGAATTGAACTCAGGGCCTCAGAGAATGCAGCGCAGCGCTCTACCCACTGAGCTAAATCCCAGCTCGTGTTTGAGACAGGGTCTCATTAAATTACACAGACTGCCTCTGGTCTCGAACTTGCGATCCTCCTGCCTCCACCTCCTGAGCCTCTGGGATTACAGGCATGCGCCACCGCACCTGGCTTTTTGGAACATTCTTGACAGTGTCCTTTTGTAAGTGGTTTCATTTCAGTGAGCTGTAGCTGTCCATCTTGCTTTCTTGGGCATTTACCAGGAAACGTTTTCGGAGTGGTTTATACCCTGTGAGGGGCCCAATGTCTGCGTGCTGGGGAGGACACATGGGGGCCATGTCATGGGATCCAGGAATGGCGCTGAGCCTCCTCCTTTCCTAGAAGCAAGGCTCTCTTCCTTCCCTTCCTGCTTCTTCCTCCCTCCTGGATGCCTTTTGCTTTATCAAACAACAAACCTTTGTTTCTGATGAGCTTCCCTTTTTTCCCTCAGTTATGCGGAGGAATCCCTTCGGTGTAGACATCTGCTGCAGGAAGGGGTCGCGAAGTCCCCTGCAGGAACTCTACAACCCCATCCAGGTAGGACCCCGGGGCCTCTCTGCTGTTACCACTCGGTCAGCACATGCCGATTTGGGAGTGGGTGGGAGCTGGGCTGAAAAACTCCAAAACTGTGTTCTGGGGGATTTGAAACTTCCCCTCTGCTCCCTGGGAGTTTGCTATTAGTGGTTGCTACACAGGTTGACCACTCCCAATCTGAAATCCAAAATGCTCCAAAATCCAAACTTTTTGAGTGCTAATATCCCACTAACAGTGGTAAATTTCACACTGGACGTCACGGGACAGGTCACAGTAAAAATGCAGGTGCACTGGAAGTATTGTATACAATTACTTTTGGGCTGCGTGTGTAAGGTGCATATGAAACATAAAAGAATCTCGTGTTTAGACTTGGGTCTTATTAGTCCCTGGGAGATCTCATCCCATATCTGCAAATGTTCCAAAATTTGAAAAAATCCAAAATTGGCATCACTTCTGGCCCCAAGCATTTTGGATAAGCGTTGCTTAACCTGTGTAACATTTCTGAAATTCAAGCGAGGGATGTTGAGAGTTGGAGAAATGTTGGGGTGTGGTGTTGGATTGTACTTCAGACCTGCCCAGGGTTTGGACCGCTGGGGTCCACAGTCACAGGGCCCAGGAAGGGGAGTGTGAACTTCAAGAGCCAGCTAACTGTGCAGTCTCTGGTACCCTCAAGCGTGGAGTGCTTGTGGGTAAGCTTGCCACCTGGGTTCCACAGGGGATGATTCAGGCCCAGTGATCTCACTGTACCTGTTTGGCAAGATGTCTTTACATTGGGTACTTTTTGCTAAGTGACTGCCACAGTCCATCTGACCCATTAGTTTAATGAGGTAGCAATCGTGGCCTCTAAGTTGTAGACGATGAGCAGTGAGCAGAGCTCCTGTGGGGGGCAAAACTCCTCCAGTCAAAGGAGCACATCCCTTGTGGAAAGTGAGGAACAGGTAGGAGGCGTGGTAGCCATGGCAACGGCCTCTGCGATGTGCATGGGTCTTGATGTGGAGACTCCAGGGCTGGTCCTTTTGCGGGGACACTAATTAGGATCTGGGGCCGGGAGCTGGGTGGGGAGGGAACGAAGGCAACGTCTACCAACCTTAAATAGCTGCTGGGAAAGGGGGGGTCTGGTTGAGGTACTGCTCTGGCTGTGGCCTCATGACTTTATTTTATTTTTATTTATTTATTTATTTATTTATTGCGGTACTAGGGGTTGAACCCAGGGCCTCGCGCCTGCATGCTTTGCAAGTGCTGGACCACTGAGCTGCACCCCCAGCCCATTTTTTTTACTTTTTGAGACAGGGTCTCGCTAAATTACGCAGACTGCCTCTGGTCTCGAACTTGCGATTCTCCTGCCTCTGCCTCCTGAGCCACTGGGATTACAGGCATGTGCCACTGCACCCGGCTCTTCTTGCCTTTATTTTGTGTTCAACTCTTAATTTTGTGTTTCTGTGGCCCACGGTGCCTGGGGGAGGATGACACCCTTGGGCCTCAAAGGGGCGGAATTCTTAGAACCTTGCAAAGGCATAAGCCTGAGAACCCTCTGAGCCCGCATCTCTTCGCAGCCTGTTACCCGCACTCCTCTCTGGAAAATTGGACTCCTGAGGCAGGCATCCTGGGTGGCCTGACCACGTGGTCATCTCCCTGACACTCCCCTGCGAGACTCAGCAGAGAATCTGATAGCTGGATTTACTTCCATGTCCAGCTTGACTATTATAGACAAGTCTCTTGGTCTGTCTATACCCTCATTTTGGGACGAGGTAGACCCAGGCTTGGACTGTGCATGGACTTTCTGGCAAGCCCTGTTGAAAACCGCACGGGCTTTTCAAATGTTGACATCCTGTGTTTGGGGGCAGCAGAGGATGTCGCAGGCAGAGCTCTTCCTGATCTAGCCACCCGCCTGGATGGAACATCCACGAACTGGATCCTCTCCTCTTACACATGCTTGACACCTAACACAGGGCCTGGCTGATCACAGGGACCCCCAAATATCTGTGATTTTCACAAGATTGAAAATCTGGGTTCAGATTCCTACTTTACCTCTATGTACTTTTACAACCTGGAACACATCAGGTGGTGGTGGTTATTAGGTGCCACCGAGTTGTATCCGACCCATGTTGTTGTTGTTAGGTGCCATCGAGTCGGTATCCGACTCATAGCGACCCTCATAGGGTTTTCAATGGCTGATTGTTTCAGGACTGCCTTGGGAGTGGATTGCCAGGCCCTTCTCCCATTTTTGCAGTGCTGGGAATGGAACTTGGGACCTCAGAGACTGCAGCGCAGTGCTCTACCAACTGAGCTAAATCCCAGCTATCCGACCCATAGTGACCCTATATAACAGAACGAAACTCCCCGATGCTGGGCCCTGCAAGTGATCTTTTTTATGTTTAAGCCCATTGTTGCAGCCACTGTGCCCATCCCTCTAGTTGAAGGTCTTCCTTTTTTTCATTGACTCTCCACTCTCCCAAACATGATGTCCTTCTTCAGGGATTGGTCCCTCTTGATAACATGTCCAAAACACACCAAACACACAAGGAATGGTTTTTAGGTGTCAATTTTCCATCTAGAAATCTGTGCAGAATGTTGGGAGGGTAAAATGATTCTGATGTGTCAAGGGCTATGATTTGTCAAGTATGATTTGTCCTTTTTCTGGTCATGAGGGTAGCTTCAATATTGGAAGCCTTGACTTCAGCCTCAAAGCCTGTTGTCATCATTTCCTAGCTATGTGGCTATAGGTTGTTTACATAACCCCTCTGAGACTGTTGGCCCTCATTTATAAGATGGCATGAATAATGCCGACACTGTGGGTCGCATGCAGCAGTATGTCTTGCTTGGTGCCTTCTATGGAGTTTATGCCTTCTTGGGTTCATTTATTCGCTACCCTAGCTTTTCACCTGCTGTTAGGAGTGCCAGCTACATGCTGCTCAGTGTCAGGCATGGGGCCCCAAGGATGGAGAGGACAGCATTAGCCTCCTGTGCCTGTTACTCTTCTTGTCCCAGAATTGGTGTGCACGAGTTGACTGGCAAGGTGGACCCTTCTTGGTACCCTTGTCAACCATTCAGAGGTGCAGGGACCCTCCTGGGTAGAGGACATCTCTTCTTCCTGGTGTTGTTGGGTGTCGTCCCAGTGAGAGGCTCATTTGCACCGGCCCAGAACTTGGGTGGGGGGAGGTGGGGCTGGAGAGGCAGCCCCCAGAGGCACGGGGGTGGGGCGCAGGTAGCTGAGTCACTGTCCTTCTTCAAGGATGTCACAGACCTGCTGTCTGGCCCCTTCACCAGTAGCAGCAAAACGTCCTACAGGAAGATCTCCCTGCTTCCTTGGGATGTTGTCCTGGTATGTTTTTTCTTGGGCTGGCTTCCTTTACAAGCTGCAATTGTGTTCCATTCCCACGCGAGGTCCGTTAAGTGGCACTCTTCGGCGGAGCTGCCTTGGGCTGGGGTGGGCCGGGGAGTTGAGAGGAGGGAGGGGAATGAGTGTTCTGCTCCCGCTGAGCTTCCATAGTTTTGCACCCGTAAGCCGTGTACAGATTTGCTTTGGGCTGAGCTACAGTTTCTCCTGATTTCCTACCAGCCATACTGCGGAAGCTGCTAAGCCGGGGATGATACTGTCACTGACGCAGTGGCGGACTCTCTGATCACTAGAAACCAAACTGCTCCCAGAAGTGGGGTTTCCCTTTTGTATGCTGACTGATTATGTGGAATTGATATATAGTGGGGAAAATTGTTGTTGTTAGGTGCCGTCAAGTCAGTGTCCAACTCATAGCGACTCTGCGTACAACAGACGAAACACTGGGGTCAGTGCTTCTCTGCTGTTCATAGAGTTTTCAGCGGCTGATTGTTTTTTGCGAGTGGGTTACCGGGACCTTCTCCCAAGCTTACAGCACCTGGTATTCCCAGGTGGTCTCCCATGCTAGTACTAACCAGGCCCAACTGGGCTTAGCTTACGAGATCTGACACGATTGGACACCACAGTGGTACAGCTACAGGCAGGATGAAAATAGGAACCGTTTATTTTATATCATAAGAAACCAAGCTTATGGCCAGAAGGCTACATTGTCCCCCTTCCAAAGGCCAGATACCCCCTAGCTGCTTCAAAACATCTCAGCTAATCCTTACAACAAACTCTGAGCTAGCTCTTACTAACCCATTTTATGGACAGGGAACTGAAGCCAACAATTTTATACAACTTACCATTGCCCACAAAGCTAGTGTGAAGCAATAAGGATTCAGCTGCAGAGCAAACAAGTCCAGGTGACCTCTGTGCCACACTCATGGCTCCTAGCGAAATTCTCTCCATAGGAGTTAGCCCATCTCCTAACAAATAACAAACACACAAACAAAACAAGATTTTCTTCCATGGACAAAGACTTAAACCTCCCTGGGAAAAATTGGCTAGAATCTGATTTTCATGTCCAGAGTTTTCTTATTTTAGTGCCCTGCAAACCCCTAACCATTAAAAATAACAATTGGTTTAAAAAAACTTTGTAGTTGGTATTCTTAGCAAAACTGCACTGTGATGTCTTATAATTTTCCTGGTTCTCTGCTGTCTCCCTGGCCCCAAAATAAAACGTAATTGCTGATCAGATCAGCTGGCGCCAAGTCACCGAAAGTTCAGGAGTTGCCAACTGCGTATTTGTGGGTCAAGCCCAAATGTGGGCCACCCCGGCTCAGCTCAGCCTCACAGGGCAGAGCCCTGCTGTCAGCCATCAATAGGGCATAATTGCCCTAACCACCAGTGAGGGCAGGACAGCTTGTCCTTCTGCCTCGCCCACCTCCCGGGCCTCTGGTGGGTTCCCTGGAGTCTTCACAGCATCGCCCCCGCGGGCCGGCCCTGCCTTGCTCGCTCTTTCTGGAGCACTTCCGCTTGCTCTGTGATGACCGCGCTGCGAGGGGCCAGGTGCCCAGCTCAAGGCTGACTGTGGGTTTACAAGGAGCACGTCTAGGGGATCTGCACAGGGCACGGCAGAGCCAAGGGGGTGCCGTCTTCCTAGAGTCCCTGGGGACCAATGGGTGTTCAGTCTGTTATATTCTGGGTGAACTGTTTGAAGGAAAATAAAACTAAACAAAATCTGTAAGGGGAAGAAGGACTGTCAGGATGCCGAGGGTGGTAGGAGCCCCACAGCCATCCTACTATATCTGTTGTGTGATGGCCCCTCACTGGGCTAGACTTCAGAGCAGATCCAGGAGGATGGAGGATGGAAGGAAAAGGGGAATGGGAGGAGAAGGGGAGAAAGTTAGTGTGCATTGAGTATATAATACACGTCAGCAACTGTTCCAGGCGTTTTCCATACATGACTCGTTGATCTTTTTGTTGGTGGTGTTTTTGTACTGGAGATGGAGCCCAGGGCTCTGTACATATTGAGCAGATGGACGCTCTTCCTAACACTGAGTTACGTCCTCAGCCCTTCACTGAATCTGTACAACAGCTCTTAGAGGAAGGTCTCTAATAACCCCATTTTCCAGATAAGTTACAGGAGGCTCAGAGAGGTTGAGCACTTTGCAAGGATTGCAAAGTTCTCACATGATCGAGTTGGGCGTATTTGACCCGGCTAGTTTGTAGGGGGATGAGAACCTAGCCCTTTCTCTTTCCCAAGAGGGGGGAAAAAAAGATTCCTGGAGAATTCCAGTAACTCAAGCTGAGGCCTGGAACGGTCTCAGGACTGCTTGGAAAACTGAGAGGCTATGGGATGGTGTAGAACTCACAGTAGATGTTTAGTAAGCAACTTCAGATCCCCCTGCTACTTCCTGAACCTGATATTTGGCCTAATCAGGGACAGGCCTTTGCCCCTGGGCTGGAACCAGGCGAAGTAGGAGTCATCCCCAAGAGTCTGCTGTGGGATGGTGGGTTTCACACACTGATGACTCTTAGAGAGGAAGTCAGGGGCATCGGCTCCATTGTAAGTATTAGATTGACAAAAGCTTGCGATAGTCTTAAGGGTGGAGGGTAGAGCTGAAAGTAACCTAAGTAGCTTTTTTCTGAAATACTTGCCAAAATTTGCTTCTTCCACGGACATTTATAGAATAAACAGAGGGAAAAGGTGTGGGAAGAGAGGCACCTAGGTGATACACCGGAAGTGCTGGTGACAGATTTCATAAAGTTAGAGGGAAACCAGGTGTGAGCGATGAGCCCTTGCAAGTGCTGTGCTTGGGGTGAGCGGGGGACCTTACAGAGGTGGTGGAACTTGGGTCAAGCCTTTGAAGACACATCAGACTTCACCTGACAAGGAGAGGGAACAGCATTGCAGAAGAGAGGAACAGCAGGAGCGAGGTCCACCGCTGGGATATTCCATGGCACATTCAGGGAGCTGGGAGGGCTTTGGGCTGGAGTCAGGGTAATGCTGGGAACTGCTTGGAGGGGGCAGGAGAGTCAGGTTGGTCCCCAGTGCCCTGGGTCTTGCCCACCTTTCTGAGAGGCTGGTGGTTAGGGTTAGCAGGCACGAGGGGCTCAGAGGAGACTGTGTAACTTAGGAACCACCTCTGCGTCTGTCTTGGCCACTTCTTAGCTGTAGGGCTTCTTTGGGGCAGGTCATGCACTTCCTCAGCCTCAGTAGGACCATTTATAAAGTGGAGGTGTTGGATTGGGTCCCTGGTTCTCAGCCCTGCATGTGCATGAGACCCTCTGCGGGAGCTTTCTAAAAATGCCCAGTGCCCAGACTTCACCCCTAGAAATTCTGATTTTATTGATCTAGGATACGGATATTTTCCAGAGCTTCCCAGCTGATTCTCCTGGGCTGCCAGAGTTCAGAAGCACTGGGGTGGAGGATCTTTAAAGGAATTTGATTCTAACCTAAACCATAAGCACTACTTGAAAAACAGCTCAAAGCACAGGCGCTGAGGTCATTCACTATAGTTCTTTATAGGCTCCATACTCTTACCATATAAAGGCCCCTGGCAGGGTTTCCCCAGGACCCAGAGATGACTTGCCCGCAGCTTCTCAATTGAAAGTTTGGGGGGCTGCTGCCCTGAGTGTTGGAAATGGTGCCAGCATTATGTGGGTGAACCCAGAAGCTGAGCTCTCAGGCAGACTAGGGGGATGAGCCCCGTGAAAGGAGCATTTGAGTCCAACCCCTCAGAGAACATAGACTTGAACCAGGCCAGGCACCGGATGGGCGTTTCCAAAGGATTGGTTGCAATCTTACAAATAATTAAGAAGGAGAAAAGGGTTCCCTGCGTCCCCAGTTGCTATTTGGGAGGGATGACGCCAAACAGCGGGCTGTGCCCTGGGGACGGCAAGAAAGAGGAGCCAGCGGTCCATCAATCCCTTCATTACCCACCACCTGGTAAATGACGAGTCCATCTAATTATCTTGCTTTGACCCAACAGCTGTCTACCAGCCAAAGAGGGATTAATTGATTTAGCTGTAGACTGGCTCCTTACGCGAAGATATTACTGGCTGTCAGCTTAACAGAATGGCAGCTGGCTGGCAAAGACGGAATATTACGTTAACCTGATCTCACACACTGCACTTGGGAGAATGCTTCATTATTAATTGCAAATGACAATAGACCAGTGAGGCTCATCACAAAAGCCAGGGACAGTGAGCTGGCTTTTTTGGGGGGCGGGAGGAGTATGGGGGAGACACGGCTGGCAGTCCCATTATTCCTGAACCAGAAAGCTGCCCTAGTCAGATTTCCAATCAGGAGGACAGATGGGGACGCAATTTGGGTCAGAGGAGAGGATTGGGTGCCTGAAGGAACTGGAGAATCCCAGCCCAGGTGGATGACCTGGCACCGTTATCTCCCCTCCCCACACCTTAGATTCCTTTCCGTAGAATAAGGGTGTGGTAGGGCCAGGATTCAGCTCAGTTTGTAGAACACCACTCTGCAGTCTCCGAGGTCCCAAGTTTGATTCCCAGCACGGCAAAAACGGGAGAAGGACGTGGCAATCCACTCGCGAGGCAATCCCGAAACAACCAGCCATTGAAAACCTTGTAAGGGTTGCTATGACTCCACGACACCTAACAACAGCAACACCAGCAGTCTTGTCGGTTTGTGAGATTCCACGAGTCATGTACACATGGCAGCTGGGACAATGCCAAGGTCAGAGTTGGTGTTAATCAGGGGTCAGCTATTGTCTGGGATGGAGTTAGGCAATGGAACTTTCCTTTGGGGTCTAGCCCTTCCTGGGCCCCTGGACTGCAGGCTCAGTTATTCTGCTGATACCCATTTCGTTGTTGTTGTTGTTAGGTGCTGTCGAGTCAAGTCCGACTCATAGCGACCCTCATAGGGTTTTCAATGGCTGACTGTTTTGGGATTGCCTTGGGAGTGGGTTGCCACGTCCTTCTCCCATTTTGTGGTGCTGGGAATCGAACTCGGGACCTCGGAGATTGCAGAGCAGCGCTCTACCAACTGAGCTAAATCCCAGCCCCTAGCCATTTGGAGTTCTGTGGAATTACCGTAAGGTAGGTGGTTTCCTTCCGCTGGAAGTGAGCAGCCATGTTCGTTGTGAACACACCTGCTGTTTTGATTTGTGTCCTGTGTTGCACAGGCTCAGGGTTGGCTAGTGAGCTCAGCGCACTGATTTATAAAGCCTCGAGTGCCTCTGTGTGTACGTGTGTGGCATGTGTACCTGTGTGTCCACCCCACATGCCCTGTGTGTCGTCAGTAACCATTTCAAATTCTCTTTACTTTCAGGAAGCGAAGGGGGCAGACAGGTGTCACGGTTCGAAAGGCTCTCGGAGTTGTGCTCGTTCCTGGCCTCTTTATCCCTCCTTAAACACCTTAGCAGGGGTTTAAAAAGCCCCATCCCTGGGGGGCGTTAATGTGCTGATGTTGATCTGATCGCATCCATGGTCCTCCACTTAACGTTTAACTCAGGCTTTCTCCACAGGCAGTGGTTCTGTTTCAGAAAGAGAAGTCTCAGGAACCAGCCTGATTTGACCCAATACATTAGAATTTGGAGAGGAAGCGCACTGTGCTAATGGGGTTTTTCTGTGTCAGGCGATGTGAATATAATCTGACATTTTCAACGGGAGAAGGGCATCGAGGTGACGAAATGACCTTGGCAATTGCCAGAGAGTAACACAGCTGTACAAGCTGCCTTTTCCCTGAAAGTTATTTCCTGAATTACCCTCAATTATAAGAGGCCGCTACATAATTTGATTTCTCTGTAAATTGCACAATCAAGTAGCTTCTCGGCCGATTGGATTTTAACCTTGTCAGATGGATAGCACTGAAACAAAGCTCTGGCTTGCTGTCAAGCTCTTTGTAGGAGAGACTGAGGGGAGGAAGTAGGAGAGACTTGGGGTCTGGGGGGAAGAAGGGCATCCACCCCGCCTTCACACTGGTTATTGTAGATCTCAGAGAAGTGGCTGCCACTTTTCTAGCACTGGAGACCTTGTTTGTAAAATAGGAATAAAATGCCAAGGGTTTAGTTATTAAGGACTACATTAGAAACTATACAGAGTTCTAGTCACCTAGAAACAAGGATGTTTCTGTTTGCTCAGAAGAAATCTCCTCCAGGAAGCTCTCCTTGATTTTTCTCCCCACTCCAAGCTCAGGTTAAATGTCCTTCCAGAACGATGCGGACCACTAGAAATACAAGTCCCATGTATTCTTTTTAATTTTTTGGCAGCCACATGCTGGCAAGTAAAAAGAAAACAAGTGAAATTAGTATTAATAATGTGTTTTATTTAACCCAGTATATCCAAAACCGGATCATTTCTCCGTGTAATCAATGTAAAAATTATTGAGCTATTTGGAGTTGTTCATTTTGTACAGAGTCTCTGAGATCTGAGGAGTATTTGACTCCTAGAGTCCTTCTCAGTTGGGGCTGGCTGGCTGTCAGGAACTCAGTAGCCACCTACTCATTTGCAATGACTTTTCTAGGCTGGAAGCCCCTCCAGGGCCCAGGATGTGTCTTGTTGGTCTCTGGGCACCCAGTCAGTCCTGGGGCTGACACAGGAAGGGGCTCAGGAGGTGTCGGGCAGGGAACAGAGCTGTGTGTTCTTAGCCTCCCGTGAGCTCAGTGTATGGAGGTGACCAGGGCTTCACTCCCCAGAGGGAGCCAACTATTGAGGTGTCTGTGGGGGGCCCAGGGCAGTACACAGTGCCTCGTCGTAAGAGTACGTCTCCGCTCCAGGCTGGCGTCTGGGTTTCTCCCCCAAAACGTGTAAGTGTAGACCCTCGCCATGTTGGTCCTTTGCAACTCAATCTCACTGCTAGAAGACTCTGCCGCCCGGCGTGTGACAGGCAGGGGAGACTGGAGCCAGTATACCAGGGACATGGGTGTTTGGAGGAACTGGAGAAGGTGAGTCACAGAACGAGAGGTTTGGCTTGACCCAGACCTCACCGTCCGCTCAGGATGCTCGCTCAGCCCTGTTCCCTCTCCTTCCTTCCCTCTTTCTTCCATAGTGGCATGGCGGGCGCCCAGTAACGCGCCCTGAGAGGTGGAGCCGCCTTTCCCTCCCGCTGCCTTCCCTCCCTGCTGCACACCTACCCCATGAGTCTGCTTCCTCTGCTGCGACCGATCAGGTGGCTCGAACAACAGACCTTTCTAGCACCACAGCCCTGGAGGCTGGAAGCCCAAGATCAAAGTGCAGCAAGGTTCGTTCCTTCTGAGAGTCTTGCTGAAGAATCTGCTTCAAGCCTCTCTCCTAGATTCCAGAAGGTTCCTGAAATATCCCCCTGATCACCCTGATCTCTGCCATCATCTTCACATGGCCTGCTGTAGGGGCCTCTCTATCTCTGTGCTCAGATTTTTTTGCAAGAACACTAAGCATATTGCGTTAGGTGCCCACCTGTTCCAGCGTGATGTCATTTTAACAAGTCACCTCGGCAATGATCCTGGTTCTAAATTAGGTCACATTCCAAGGTACTGGGTGTTAGGACTTCCGTATTTGCATTGGGGTGGGGAGAGGCAACCTACTGTGTGCACAGGAATGTGGAGAACAGGGAGCCCTGGCAGCCAGTGGTGCAGCCAATATGGGAAACTCTGTGGAGGGCCCTCAAAGTAGAAGTAGAATTACCATAGGGCCAGCAATGCCACTTCCAGGTAGGCACCCAAAGGAAATGACATCAGGGTCTCTGACAGATCATTGCCCTCTCTTTGCAGCATTGTTCACACAATTCACCCTGAATGTCTAGCAATGGATGACTGGATGTATATTCATGTATATACATGCATATGTATGTATATATGGGCTGGGATTTAGCTCAGTTGGTAGAGCACTGCACTGCAGTCTCTGAGGTCCCGAGTTCAATTCCCAGCACTGCAAAAATGGGAGAAGGACCTGGCAATCCACTCCCAAGGCAATCCCGAAACAACCATTGAAAATCCTATGAGGGTCGCTATGAGTCAGATACCGGCTCAACGGCACCTAACAACAACAACAACAACATATGTATATATGTGTCTGTGTGTATATATATATACATGAATATTATTCAGCCTTAAAAAAGAATGTAATCCTGCTATTTGTGGCAACATGAATGAGCCTGGAAGAGATCATGATCAGTGAAATACGCCAGAAAAACAAATACTGCAGTATCTCATTTATATGTAGAATCTAAAAAAGTCTAACTCTTGAAAGCAGAGATGGGAATAGCTGTTACTGGGGGATAGAGGAAGGGGGAAATGGAGAGATGTTGATGAGAAGGTACAAAATTTTGGATATAAGATGAATAAGTTCTAGAGATCTAATGTACAGATTATATTGTTGTTGTTGTTGTTAGGTGCCATTGAGTCGGGTTTGATCCATAGTGATCCTACGTACAATAGAATGAAACACTCCCTGATCTGTCCCAGATACACGATCTTACTTGTGTTTAAGCCCATTGTTGCAGACATTGTGTCAATCCATCTCGTGGAGGGTTTTTCTTTTTTTCGTTGATCTGCCACTCTCCCAAACATGATGTCCTTCTCCAAGGATTGGTCCTTCCAGACTACACGTTCAATATACATAAGACAGTCTAGCCATCCTTGCTTCCAACGAGCACTCCGGTTGCACTTCTTCTAGGACAGATCTGTTGGTTCCTTTGGCAGTCCATGGTATATTCAATATTCATCTCCAGCACCATAATTAAAAGCATCAATTCTTCTCCTGTCTCCCTTGTTCATGTCCAGCTTTCACAACCATCTGATGTGACTGAAAATACCATGGCCTGAGTCTGGCACACCTTCGTCTTCAATGTGACGTCTTTACTTTTCAATACTTTACAGAGGTCTTTTGCAACAACTTTTCCCAATGCAATGTATCTTTTGATTTCTTGACTTCTGCTTCCTTGAATGTTGATTGTAGAACCAAGTAAAGCAAAATCTTGGGCAATCTCAATCTTTTTTCCATTTATTAGGAAGTTGCATACTGACCCAGCTATAAGGATTTTTCTTTTGTTGATGTTGAGGTGCAATCCATACTGAAAGCTGTGTTCTTTGATCTTCATCAGTAAACATTTCAAATTCTCTTTACTTTCAGGAATCAAAGTAGTGTCAGCCATATAACACAGGTTGTTACTGAGTCTTCCTCCTGTCATGATGCCATGTTCTTCTTCATAAAGTATAGACTATAGCTGATAATAAGGTATACTTGAAAATGAAAGGGCTGGAGGGATAGCCCAGTGTTAGAGTATGTACAAAGCCCTGGGTTCGGTCCTCAGCACCACAAAGGAAGAAAGAGAGAAAGGGAGAAAAGAAGAAAATTGCAAAGAAAGCAGGTATTAAATCTTCTCACCACACAAACACAAAATAACTCTGTGAGGTGATATTAGGTGCCAAAGAGTAGAAACCACCTCATAGTAGAACAAAGCACTATGCAGAACTGTGCCATGTACACAGTCTTTTTATGTTTGAGCCCTTTGTTGCAACCACTGTGCTTCTTCTCATTTTGAGTCATGCCACATCAACAAAAGGAGGGCCAAAGGCCTTTCCTCCATTCCTGTCATTAAGATAGACTCTACTTTGAGGAGGCACCTCTTTCCCAGTCATTTCTTGAATGTCTTCTCGCCTGAGGGGCTCATTTTCCATCATTTATTTGACAGTGTTTCTCTGCTTTTCATAGAGTTTTCGATGGCTAATTGTTTTGGGAGTGGGCTGCCGGGTCCTTCTCTCTAGTCTGTCTTGGTCTGGAAGCTCAACTGAGACCTGTCCACCATGGGTGGCCCTGCTGGTGTCTGAGATACTGGTGGCATAGCTTTCAGCATCACAGCAACACTCAAGCTCCCACAGCAAGACAAGGTGACAGACACATGAGGTGATGGGGGATGCTAAGTTGTTTGATTTGTGGTAATCATTTCACCACGCATACATACATCAAAATGTCCCATTGTACACCATAAATATAAATGATTTTTATTGATCAATTGGGGCTGGTATTTAGCTCAGTTGGTAGAGCACCACTCTGCAGTCTCTGAGGTCTCTGGTTCGATTCCCAGCACTGCAAAAATTGGAGAAGAACGTGGCAGTCCACTCCCGAGGCAATCCCGAAACATCAGCCATTGAAAACCCAATGAGGGTTGCTATGAGTCGGACATGACTCAATGGCACCTAAAGACAACAATAACAACAACAACAACAACACATTGATCAATTAAACCTCAGTAAAACTGGGCGGAAAAGAAAAGAAGATATTTCCCTTGGTTAGTTAATATTCTATGGGTAGCGTTGGTTTGGGCTGGGATTTAGCTCAGTTGGTAGAGCACTGCTCTGCAGTCTCTGAGGTCCCAAGTTCGATTCCCAGCACCGCAAAAACAGGAGAAGAACGTGGCAACCCACTCCCTAGGCAATCCCGAAACAATCAGCCGTTGAAAACCCTATAAGGGTTGCTATGAGACGGACATGACTCGACGGCACCTAACAACAACAATAACAACAACAACAAGGGTTGGGTTGGTAAACTGACCGTTACAATGACATCCTACATGAATGCAGTACCTGACGTTGGAGAAGCACAGAGATGGGTGTTAACTGAGGCCGGGTGTGTGTGTGTGTGTGTGTGTGTGTGTGTGTGTGTGTGTGTGTGTGTGTGTAGGGCTTTCGTCATCCTGCCTGAGCAGAGGCACAGGAGAGGTGGCACCCAGGCAAGCAGGTGGCTCCACCCCTCCTTGCGCAGTTAGCAACGATACAGGTGGCCACAGCTTTGCCCTCGGTGCAGGCCTGTCTAGCTGGGACTCACAGGCCAGTGACGCATGGAAACTGTGTTTCCAGGGCCAGAGAAGCCAGCAGCTCCAGTGTCCCTGGCTGTTCACTGTCTACACCACCACACCCGGACGGCAGGGGTTGGGCAGCACTGGAAGGAAGCTGGCCCTCCTGGGCCATGCTCCAGGGCGTGACACCCAGGCAGACTCTGGGGCTGCCTGAAACGGCCTTCATCAGTGACTTAACAGCCACAAAATGGCTGATATGCCGGCTGGCAGTGGTTTTGAACTTGGTGACGGTAGCCTGGCTGGCGGCGCTGTCTCCAGCGAGTTCCTTACAGGAAACCCATAGACAGGTCCACAGACGCGGCAGACATCCTGCCAGGGCAGGGCTTGGCTTCCGAGAGCTCGGCACGCTCCCTGCTTGCTTGGATCCTGGCCTCGTGTCCCCTCCCAGTGTCGGGGGAAGAGTCTGAGGCCACACTGGCTGGCGGAGGTCAAGAGCACCGCCTCTGGAATCAACTCAGCTGGGCTAGCATCCCAGTGCCACCACCTGCCAGCTGTGCAACATGGGCAAGCTTCTCACCCTCTTTGTGCCTCAGTTTCCCTATTTGTAAACGGGGGTGGTGGTAAAAGAACAGCCCCTCCCTCACACGTTCTTTTGAGGGTTCAGTGGATGCAAATGCATGACATATTTAGAAAGTGTGTTGCAAAGAACATGGACTGTTTGCTCTTTGTACAAAGCCAGTCAGCAAGTGGAGGCTAAGGTGACTGGGAAAACAAGAGCTCTATATTGCTGGATAATGTAGCATCTGATAAGGGAACCCCCCTCTGTCAGAGCTGGAGTTCTCCATTTGGGATGCACTTTATAATCAAAACGAATTAAGAACATCCTAGCGTTCAGGAGGGAGACGGACCTGGCAATCCAGTCCCAATGCAATCCCAAAACAGTCAGCCATTGAAAACCCTATGAGGGTCGCTATGAGTCGGATACCGACTCGACGGCACCTAACAACAACAACAAGCGTTCAGGAGACGTTGTTACCAGTGTCTTTTCAGAAGCCTGCAGCCGTAGCCCTGTGGCATCCGATCCCATCAGATCTTAGAAGCCAAGCAGGGTCGGGCCTGGTTAGTACTTGGATGGGAGACTGCCTGGAAACACCAGGTGCTGTAGGCTTGGGAGATGGACCCAGCAACCCCCTCCCAAAAAACAATCCACCATTGAAAACCCTATGAGCAGTAGAGAAGCACTGATAATAGTGTTTTACCTATTGTACGCAGGGTCACTATGAGTTGGATACCGACTCAACAGCACCTAACAACAACATCTTTTCAGAGTTCCCAAGTGTAGCCAAGTTTGAGAACTACTGTCCTAGGTTTTTGCTGCTCCAAGTCAGGGCCAGGCCCCAGTGCCTTGGCATCACTTGGGAGCTTATTAGCCACACAGACCCTCGGCCCTGCCCCAGCCTGAGGGGAGAAACCCACATTTGAGCCGTCCTGGTCATCTGCCCCAGCATCAGCTGGAGACAGCGCCCCAGGGAAGAGCCTGTGCGCTCAGAGCGGCCATGCAGCATAGTAGGTAGCAAGAGACAAGCGGTCACAGAGTCCGTGTGGGCAGCAATGCGGGGGATTGAGGAGAGTCCTTCCCTGCCCCCGCAGAGCCTCGCACGTGGGCAGTTTCGGAACCCCTGGAATGTGAAAGCCGAGTTTCTGTGGCTGTGGGGCGAGAGTCA
This sequence comes from Pedetes capensis, assembly GCA_007922755.1. Lineage (NCBI taxonomy): Eukaryota > Metazoa > Chordata > Mammalia > Rodentia > Pedetidae > Pedetes > Pedetes capensis. The sequence goes on from VMDO01006453.1 coordinate 61,417, forward strand.
GTGGCAGGGAGGGGCGGCTTGCTGGGGTCTGTGGATGGGCACCCTTCTGTTCCCTCTGGTTGGAGTCACTATGCTATGTTTAGTGTCTGGTTCAACTCAGGCAGAAGAGAGAGGTGGCAGTGCATCCGTGCCCTGGAAACAGAGGTCAGGTCAGTGCAGGACTCAGAAAGGCAGCGCCATCTTTCCTGGGTGCTACGTCCCTGCAGCAAAGGGGATTTGTGGGCCAGGGTAGGGACACAGAGTCTCTCCACGGGTCGGGCTGTTTCTCATTTCGCTTTTGTCAAGAAACAAGGAGGAGACCAAGGTAGCCCTCCCCACCCCGGCCTTCACCTCCAAAAGGGAGGGGTTTTTTAAAATTTATTTTTATGTTTAAATTTTTAATTTTTTAAAAATTTTCTGGTACTTGGGGGTTGACCCAGGGTCTTGCACATACTTTGCAAGTGCTCTGCCCCTAGGCTGCAGCTTTAGCCCATTTCTTTTTTACTTTTTATTTTGAGTCTGAGTCTCTCTCAGGTACACGGGCTGCCTCCTGCCTCCACTTCCCCAGTTGCTGGGGTTATAGGTGCGCACCACAGCGCCCAGTCTCTCCAAAAGGCATTTCAAAGTGTCCTTCTCCCCTCTGCCCACCGCATCTGCTGCAACAGGTCTCAAAGAATGTAGTTTAGAGAGAACAAAAGGAGCTGAGAACCTTAAGTCCTGAGTTTGAATTCTGCCTTTTCCATGTGAGATCTTGGGCAAGAAACGCAAATCTTGGGGCTTCGATTTGCTCATCTAGAAAGCTGCAATGACTTAGTTAGCTTCAGCTAATGAGGCCGCGGAGGATAGATTAAGACTGGGAGTTCTCAGAGCTGCACTGCCTAGGTTTAAATGCATGCTTACGGGCGGACAAACTTTGGATCAGTTTTCTATTCTGTGTGCCTTAGTTTCTTCATCTATAAAACGGAGATAATAACAATTGCTAGCTCTGTGGGTTATTATGAAAATTAAATGTATAAAGTACTTAGAACAGTAACTGGTAGTACACAGCCAAATATGTCAGCAAGTACTATTTTTTTTTAACCTTATGTTCTCATCCTTGAAGCTTCCCACTGTTCTTCTTCCAAAATAATTAGAACCACAATTTGAATCCTGGGAGCTACCTCTTAGGAGAAGCTTCTTTGCCCAGTGGCGTATATAGTTCCTCACTTTCACACAACCTGTTCGTGCTTCCCAAATGCATGATCTCCCATTGTACAGATGAGGAAACTGAGACGGGGGGAGGTATTTTGTTGTGGACATGCTGGGTTATCTGGCCCATTTGCAGAACTGCAGAGCCGTGGTTCTATCCTGCTCTGGAGCCCAGTGCTCTTGGGACCAGGCCAAGGCACCTCTGCCAGCTTTGCTGGGGAGCGACTAGTTGATGGAATGAGTGGCCCAGACTCCTTTGCTTCCAGATTCTCTGATCTGTAAGTAGAGGTGAGATCCATTCCCTCCCTCTCGGTGGTTTCTGGGAGAAGCACGCAGAGCTGGTAATAGACCTGGGTGGTCGTCTGGCATTCGGGGCAGGGTGGGCCGAAGACTGTGGCTGCTCTCAGCACACCTGGTGGCGAGTCCTGGAGACATCTCCTGTCTTAGCAGGTCGGGCTCAGGGAAGTGGGAGCAGGGCACTGTGGGACGTGTGTCCCCCACTGCCTGTGCCCGCAACTTCGATTATTTTCTGGCTTGGCCACCTGTCCCAGACTGACACAAGCCCTTCATGAATCAGACAGAGCAGCCTTGAGCCAAGAATGGATTTACCCCGGCCAGAGACTGTGCCTGAATCAGGCACGCTGGAGGGAAGAGCTTCTGTGGGCTTGGAATTTTCTGTTATTTCAAAGAGAGACAGACAGACACTAGATTGATGAGGAAGCTGCTTTTAGATGTTCCTTTTTTGAGCTCCTCCCTGCCTAGTCAAAGTAACCATGTGTAATTTTCTCCTCAATTCGTTCTTCTGACCCACAGGGGCCTATTTTCAGTCACGCCACTGGGCGGTTGTTCTAAGTTCAATGGAGACTTTTTTGGCCATCTTTCATCCACTTGCAGAAACTCCAGCCAAGAATTGGTGTTCAAAGAGGAATAAGGACGGTTCTAGGTCTCTTTCCTAATTGTCAGTGAGAGCCAGCCCAAACCCAAACAGGCAGCTGAGAAGGGCCAGGGTGGGGCTGCTCATCTAGGGGTGCCTGCTTCAGAGAGGGCTGCTACACTGGTCAGAAAATCCCCTGGTTTTTGGGTGGCAACAAGTGCTAGTTCCACAGCCTTGTGCCAAACCACCAGCAGATGCTGGCAGAGGGAATTAGAGGAGAGGGCTAACTCACCTTGAAAATCCATTTGTCCTTCAGGCTAAAGCATTTTTAAAACCTCACACTAAGCCCATGGCTTTTGCAGATGGAACAATCTGGTTTCTCCTTTTCGAGAGCAACCAGCAAGGCCATTAACAAGGAACACTTGTAATCTTTGCACAGGGACAAATTTGAATTAGAGAAAGCCTATCTCCGAGCTAACAAGCGAGCCCAGCCATCCACCCCACGTGGCAGCTTTAAAATTCTGTAATTGTCATTCCCAGAGAACCCTCATTGCAGGTCTGAGGGGATGCTTGAAAATCACATCACATTTTGTGGGGAAGTTGCATGCCAGAGTGGCATTTGGAAATTAGGAGGCTTGAAGGTTGTCTTGAGACGTATCCCTCAGAAGCATTTTGTCACCACATAGACTAGCTTGCAAATGGTGTCCCCCCCACGTTCTTCCATTCGCCACACTTGGGACTCATATCCCCAGAACAGTTTATCTTGGTTCAGAATCTCCGCTGCGGCTCTCGGTAGGTTTTCTTTCATTAGACAGGATAAATGAGCTGGTGCCGGGGAAGAAGTGTGACTTCTTTAAGGAATTGGCAGATGCGCAGGGAGTTCAGAAGCAGCTGACATCCAATTACTCACAGTCATGGGGGACAGAGAGAGAATGAGAAATAGAGATCTATAGATAAGCTCCAAACCCCATGGTCATCCGTAGCGTTCCTTCCCATGTGCCTGTAGTGCCCTAAAAAATGGGCTGATTTATGGCTTGCTTCAAAACCCAGGTCCTGCGAGAGCAGTAAAGTTAATTTGCCAACCCTTTTCTTAATGAGATGCATCTAGAGAAACAGAAACCCTCAATTAATTAATTAATTAATTAATTAATTAATTAATTAAGTTTTACATGACTCAGCCAAAGCAAGCGATCATTTTTCTCCAGCAAGAAAAATATTCATTGTCTTTATCAGGAAACTGCATATAATGTGGTGATTAAGAAAACTCACACACATACAAAACAAAAATTACTGGGATTCAGCCAGGTGTGGTGTCACATGCCTGTAATCCCAGCAGTTTGGGAGGCGGAGGCAGGAGGATCGCAAGTTTGAGACCAGAGGCAGTCTGCGTAATTTAGCGAGACCCTATCTCAAAAAGTAAAAAAAAAAAAAAAAAAAAAAAAAGTATTAGGATTCAGGCTTAATCTTTTTTTTTTTTTTTATATAAATGTTGGAGGGGTACAGAGTTGTAAGACGTTTGCTATATCCATTATGCAACTATTGCATCAATTTTGCTTACATGTTCATCAACTTATCTTACAGCACTATATTTCCCTTGTATTCATATAGTTGCATCATATTTTGAGATTTTCCTGTCCCCCTTTCCCCCTCTACTTTATTTTCCCTTCTCTTCCCATTCCTGAACTTCCACTCCCCACACTGATCCCCTCCCCTCTTCTTTCAACTCTGCTTATATTTTCCCTTCTTACATGCATATGAATGTTCATTTTTGTGTATCTACATACGTATAGCCTGCAGCTGTAGCCCTGTGGCGTCTGACCCTGTCAGATCTCAGAAGCTAAGCAGGGTCGGGCCTGGTTAGTACCTGGATGGGAGACCACCTGGGAACACCAGAAGCTGTAGGCTTGGGAGAAGGAACTGGCAACCCCCTCCCAAAAATCAATCTGCCATTGAAAACCCTATGAACAGCAGAGAGGCACTGACAATAGTGTTTCCCCTGTTGTAAGAGGGTCGCTATGAGTCGGATACCGACTCGACGGCACCTAACAACAACAACAACAACAACAACGTACGTATAAGATGAAGACCAAGAGCTAAGAGAATGAGAGTCCATTACCACTGATAATCAAATCTTCTTCCTCAGGATATTGTAACTGAATCAGAGATAAAGAAGTGATAAGCATCTTATTAAGATAAGGCCTTCCCAGAAGCAGCCCATGGCAAATTGCTGCCATTTGTTATCCGATTAATGTGCAGAACACAATCCTTCCTAAGCCTAAGCAACCCTGCTTGTTTTTATCAGTTTGGTGGTTCAAATTGAACTTGCTAAATATCATTGTCCAAATCTAATGCCCGTCTTGAAAGGCCATGTCATTTCCAAATCTGAACCTTACACTGTGGGATCCTGGGAACCTCCCGGACCACAGACACCTTAATCAAGACCTTGTTGTTAGGTGCCGTCGAGTCGGTATCCGACTCATAGTGACCCTCATAGGGTTTTCAATGGCTGACTGTTTCGGGATTGCCTTCGGAGTGGATTGCCAGGCCCTTCTCCCATTTTTGTGGTGCTGGGAATTGAACTCAGGACCTCAGAGACTGCAGCGCAGCGCTCTACCAACTGAGCCAAATCCCAGCCCCAATCAAGACCTAGGCAAAGAATATTTGCAGGAATAAAGGCCATCCCAGCCTCAAGGGTGAGCTTGTGAGGCACAGGCTGTTAAAGCCCAGTAAGGGAATGGGAGACAGCCATCCATTGTTCCTCTTTGGTGCTGTCCTTGACCTTGTCCCAGGTCAGTTGAAACCCAAGACTTATAATTACTGGCCTCCCAAGGTGTGGTAGGTAGAATGGTCCCTTCACAAGTCATGTCTATATCCGAATCCCCCAGAACCTATGCATGTGCTACCTTATGTGACAAAAGAAACTTTACAGAAGTGATTAAGAGTTTTAAGATGGGAGGATGGTCCTGGATTACCTGAGTGGGCCTAGTGTAAATCAAAATGACCATAAGACGGGGATAGGAGTGTCAGAGCCAGATAAAGAAATGAGACAAGGGCTGCAAAGGATAGAGGGATGTGAGGAAGGGGCCACAAGCCAAGGAATGTAAGTGGCCCCTAAAAGCTAGAAAAGGCACAGAATGGATTTTTCCTTAGAGCGTCCAGAAAAGAGACAGCCTGCCAACACCTTGACTTTAGTATTTAGACTCCAGAACCGTGAGAGAGTAAATTTGTTTTGTCTTAAGCTGCTGAGCTTGTGGCGATTTGTTATAGCAGCAATGGAAAACTGATTGACTTGTACACCTTCTTGGTTGGAGATAGGTATTCCTCTCCCACATCCAAGGTCCTAGGGGAAGCCCTGGAGGTTCGGGGTCTGGGACAGCAGATGAGCAGAGTCCCTCAGCAGCCTGATGAGTCTGGAAAATGAGCATAGAGATGCCCTCGACATATAATGTGGTTATATCCTGATAGGCCCGTATAAGAAGGAAGATCCCAGCCAGGTGCAGTGGTGCAGGCCTGTAATTCCAGCACTTTGGAGGCTGAGGCAGGAGGATTGTGAGTTCAAGGTCAGCCTGGGCTAGATAGTGAGACCCTGTCTCAAAAAAAAAGTGGTCAAAGACTGTACTAATGGTGGTAGTATTGGTACTGCTGCCTTTACAGCAGTGTTGTGAGGATCTAAGCATAGGTACCCAGGTGGGTGACCCCACCAGCGCATCAAAGCTCACCCACCCAGGAATAGTCAAGACGATGCAGGCAAAATCCTTACTGTATTTTAAAGGACTCTTGGCCCCCAACAGACTCTGAAATTTACGTCACATCATACTTCTGTGGCTGGAGGGGGAAATCCTACCACTGGTTTAGTCGGTGCACAGCCCCGCTGAAAAAACCAAGAGTAAATACAGTATTTGTCAAGATTTTTCTTCAATTGTGTGTGTATGTGCGCGCGCGTGCACGCAGTACTTGGGGCCTCACACAAACTTTTGCAAGTACTCTACCACTAAATTACACAGGCTGCCTCTGGCCTTGAACTCACAATCCTCCTGCCTCCACCTTGAGTTGCTGGAATTACTTAGGGGCTTGTGCCACTATGCCAGCTTTCTTCACTGTCTTTTAATGCAGTATTCTATGGACTTTCATGCAGACCAGCTTCATTGAAACCCACTATTCCATGAGGGCCAGTGGGGTAGGTCCTAGGGTTTGGGAAAGGTTTAAGTGTGACCCCCAAGGCTCCCTGTGATGGAAGCTGGGTCCTCAGGGTGGCCATGAGGGAAAGTTCGGGAGACCTTTGTGAGGTGAAGCTAATGGGAAATGATTACGCCACTGGGGGTTCTGCCCTCAGAGGGAACTGATGTGGTTCCTGTGGGATCCCTGTTAGTTCCCACGAGAGGTGGTTGTAAAGAGTAAGCAGATGCCCATCTCTGGCTTCCAGTGTCTCCAGTGATCTTGCCTTGTGCAGTGTGGACTTTCTGTCTCCCAAACCATGAGCTACAAAAATCTCTATTTTTCAGACATTAGATACCCATCCTCAGGTATTTAGTTATAGCAATGGGGAGAGTGGACATCATGTCCCCGTTTTATAGATGCAAAGAGGAAGATCAAAGTTATTAGATACATCCCCAAAGTAGGCTCTTGGGCTAAATCTGAACATGTAGGTGGGAAAGGGAGGAGAGCGTGCAGACATAGCCGGCAGCCCTGCTGGTCTCTGGGTGGGTGACCTTGAGGAAGCTAACTTAACCTCTCTGCACCTCTGTTTCCTCATCTGACAATATGAGGATACCAACAGTATGTACCTTATAGCTTATTTGTGGGAACTAAGTCAAGATGATGCAACAGAAGGCTTAGAACCACGAAGGCACGTACCAAGGGTGGATAGCAGCAATAGCAGCCACTCTATAACCAAGGTCTGTAGCCTCCAGTTCAGGGCTTAGTCGTGATTGCCACATAATAACAGCCAAAGATCCCTAAAGCCATCTCGCTGTGCCGGAGCAGAGGACTACACTAAAGTGCTAAAGGGCTGGGTGAGGGAGGCTGAGGCAGGAGGATCTTGAGTTCAAAGTCAGTCTGGGCTACATACTGAGACCCTCAATAAATAAATAATGCTAAACTGAGTCCGTGTGTTAATCTGTAGACCTGAGGTCAGCAAAAGCTTGTTTCCCCCACTCCTCCCGCAGTACTGTGGAGTTGAACTGAGGGCCCCACGCGTGCTTTTGCAGGCACTTTACCACTGAGCCACACCTCCAGCCTGTATTTCACTTATTATCTTGGGACAGGGTCTCAGTAAGTTACGCAGGCTGCCTCCTGGCCTTGAGTTTGAGGTCCTCCTGCCTCTGCCTCCAAAGTCACTGGGATTAAAGGTGGGAGCCACCACACCCTACCAGCAAATGTTTTGTAAAACATAGTAAATATTTTAGCTCTCTGCTGCAACTGTTCAACTCTGCCCTTGTGGAGTGAGAGCAGCTTAGACAATATGTAAATGAACAGGCGTGGCTGGAGTCTCTTCATGGTCCCTGCTTAGGGAATGCTGAGAACAGACGTCCTGTGTTCAAGGCCTAGCCTCCACGCGCTGCAGGGGTGTGCCGAGCAAATGAAGAAGGTCTCTTGCCTCTAAAAAGGGGCTGAAAATGCCTCCCTCCAGAGAGGTAGGACAATGAGAGCTGTTTGTAAGCTGTAGGGCGCTGTGCCTAATTTGGTTAGTGGTGTTTTATTGCTGACTCACAGTTGGTTCCAGGCTACCTTGCGCGTGCCTGTGGTATAAAATATTGGCCACCGGCTGGCCAGCCCTGCTGTTTGCTGTTGCTTTATGGAATCAAGAAAGGGCCACCTAATTTCAATCACTTTCACTTTATTTTGGGATATAAGAAATGCACCCGCCTGTCAGAGCTTCCATGTACTGCCACGAGATGTGTCTCAAGCAACTATGTCCCCAGTTTGATCTGAGTCTATCGGATAATAAATGCGGGCTCCGGAAGAACATGGTGCTCACTGTCAGTGTCTCGGACTAGCAGAGTGAAACCAGAAGCCTGGATCTGGAGAAGGTGGGTGGGGAATGAACTGCCAGGGGGAATCGCAGAATGGCTGGGGGATGAAAGCAGTGCGAGGCAATTATGCATCTCATTAAGATGTCCTCCGCTTCAGCCTCCACTGCTGGGGGAATTGTCAGAGCAATGATACAGACCTCAATTTTGAGATTTGAAAGGGGTCGGTGCATAATTGGCAGGAGAAGAAAAAGGAGGAGATAGTTTGAAACAATAGGTAGTAAATGGCTGTTGCAGCAAAGGGGGCTAAGATGGAAGGGCCAGACATCCTGGTCAGATCACTAGAGACCAAGCGTGGGTAGCCTCTGAATCACTTATGGGCCACATGGGTGGTGCATTTGTTGCCCTTAATAGGCCTTCTTGGATTCAAAGTGGTTTGTTGTATAGAAAGCAGTAAGCATGGCTCTTGGGATATGTTTGCTGAATGAATAAAGGAATGAATGAATGAATGAAATAATTGGCGCTTGACATCTGTTTATTGAATGAAGGAAGGAAGGAGGGAGAGAATGAATGGACAAGTTCATGAGGTAAGAATTCATGCCAAATGAAAATGATAATCACACCTACTGTGTGTGGCTGGCGTGAGAATCCAGTGGTATAAGATATGAACTTGAAGCCGGGCTCAGTGGCACAGGCCTGTAATCCCAGTGGCTCAGGAAATGGACCAGAGGCAGTCTGTGTAACTAGTGAGACCCTGTCTCAAAAAGTAAAATAATGGACTGGGGGTGCAGTTCAGTGGTCCAGCACTTGCAAAGCATGCAAGCTCGAGGCCCTGGGTTCAACCCCTGGTATTGCAAAAAAAAAAAAAAAAAGATAGGGACTTGAAACCAATGGCACAGAACCTGACACTAGCCTGAGCTCCCTGGTTGCTCCTATTGCAGTGACTTTTTCCCCACATACAGCAGTCAGCTCTGACTGCCATAACAGGCCCCTCCTGACTATATATCCAATATAAGACACAGTCTAGCCATCCTTGCTTCCAAGGAACACTCTAGTTGCACTTGTTGTAGGATGGATCTGTTGGTTCGATTGCCAATCCATGGTATATTCAATATTGGTCTTCAGCACGTAATTCAAAAGATGCCATGGGTTGGGTGGCTTAGGCAGCGGACATGTATTTTCTCCTACTTCTGGAAGCTGGAACTCTGAGATCAAGGGGGCTGGCAGGGCTGGCTTCTGATGAGCCTTACTTCCGGATTATACATGGTGCCTTTCTGTTGAGCCCTCACGTGGCTTTCCTCCATGCGGGCACACTCCTGGTATCTCTTCTTCCCATTGGATTAGGTCCTTACCTATTTGACCTCACATAACCTTAATTACCTCCTCGAAAGCCCTGTCTCCAGTCACAGTCAAGCTGGAGGGTAGGGCTTCAGCATAAGAATTTGGAGGGGCACAACCGAGTCCCTAACACCAAGTAAAGAATCCAACTTAGCTTTTGAAGTCATTAGGTGTGACCTTATCCCTAAGCAGCAGTGCAAAACCTCGTGAACCCATGAGGATAATCTTCTGAGCTGAGACACTGGAGAGACACCAACGTTCTAGAAAACTGGATGAACTTCCAACAACATAGATCCTTCCCCAAGTTAGCACTTATCTGTGCCCCTCAGAGACTCCCGGGCTCACCCTTATTCCCTCAGCTATTGCACAGATAGGCGACTGATACTCTTTCCCTCCATCCCTGAGAAGAAGCAAAGCACCTGAACTCCAAAGCACCTGAGTTCCAGAGGACTCCAGGCAACAGGTGCCCTGGCAGTTGACACTGACCGTGTGAACCTGTGATTTGGTGTCAGAGTGAGCATTGCGACATCTCATTTATTTTCCCATCTTCTTGCTCATCTCCAAATCTGCCTTGTTGTTGTTGTGTTACGTGCCATTAACTTGGGTCCAACTCATAGCAACCCTATGTACAATAGAACAAAACACTCCTCGATTCTGTGCCAGGCATACAATCTTTTTTTATATTTAAGCCCATTCTTGCAGACACTGTGTCAATCCATCTAGTTGAGAGTCTTCTTTTTTTTCATTGCATCTCCACTGTCCCAAACATGATGTCCTTCTCCGGGGATTAGCTCCTCCTGACTACATGTCCAGTATAAAACACAATCTAGCCATCCTTGCTTCCAAGGAGCACTGTAGTTGCACTTCTTATTGGACGGATCTGTTGGTTTGATTGACAATCCGTGGTATATTCAGTGTTTGTCTTCAGCACCGTAATTCAAAAACACCGATTCTTCTGTCTCCCTTGTTCAATGTCCAGGTTTCACAACCATATGATGTGACTGAAAATGCCATGGCATGAGTCAAGCGCACCTTTGTCTTCACTGTGGACAATCTCAATCCTTTCTCCATTTATCATAAAATTGCATACTGACCCACTTGTAAGATTGTTTGTTTTCAAACCTGCCTAGAGGACAGTAAAAGCGGGTTAACTTGAACCTAACATTTCCTCCACGTTCATCACAAGGAAGGGATTTGTGTTGCTAATTAATAGTGTGACTGTAATGAGGAAAGATGAATCTGGCAGAGCTGGGAGGTACCTGGAGATGACCCAGGGCTTTCTTTGGGCCTGTTTCCTTTCCAGTGAAGAAACTGAGGCTCAGGGACGCTCTGTGACTCTTCCAAGGGTGCACAACAGGGTTGTTGAACCTCCTGAAGGACACGGGCCGAGGACACGGAGGTCTGTTTGGGAAAGACACAGGCTCTTTCTTAACTGGCTTCCTTTTACTGTGTGGACTTCACATATTAAAAATGCATTTTTAAAGAATATTTTGCATTTCAGCTTTCCCACTAATTATGACTGGCCTTCTCCCAAGGGAGTCAGAGCTATTTTGGGGAGGTTTTATAGTGACTTAATAAGAAAAGCTTTCTTAAAAACCTCATGAAACCTTTTGTTCAATTCATTCTGACCAACACTCCCTCTTACAATTATGTCACTAACAACTTCTTTTTAAAAAAAAACACGGAACTTTTGTCTATTCATGGGAACCTTAAAAGCAGCATTCACCAAACCCCTGAGCAAAAAGGCAAACTGTGAGACTTTATAGGATCAGGGCAGAGCAAATGAAATAATGTGTGTGAAAGCGCTCTGTACATCAGGGGAGCAGATACAAATGCTTTATGTTTTCCTTAATTGCCACCTCTGGCACGGGCAGTCCCCAAAGGGTAGTCAAACTATTTGTGGATGCAAATGTAGTTCTTCCTGGGAGACGCCCCAGAGAGCGGCCTGGTTTTCCATGTGATTTGTTTTTTTAATAGGCTTTTTTTTTTTTTAGAGCAGGTTTAGAGTCACACCAACATTTAGTGGAAGGTATAGGGATTTCCCATCATCCTCCCTGCGCCCACACGCACACAGCCTCCCTGTTATCCATGGTGCACTTGTTATAAACGATGGACCTGTACCTACACATCCTCATCACCTGAAGCCCAGAGGGCACATTAGGGCTCACTTTATTCTTTTGGTTCTTGTGTTTTTGAGACGAGATCTCACGGTGTGGCCCACGCTGGTCTTGAACTCTCTTGTCCGCCTGCTTCTGCCTCCCAAGTGCTGGGAGTTACAGGCATGTAGTGCTATGCTTGGCTTATTGTTGTTGTTAGGTGCTGTGGAATCGGTATCTGACTCATGGCAACCCTATGTACAACAGGTGAAACACTATTGTTAGTGCTTCTGTGCTGTTCATAGGGTTTTCAATGGCAGATTAATTTTGGGGAATGGGTTGCCAGGTCCTTCTCCCAAGTCTACAGCACCTGGTGTTCCCAGGTGGTCTCCCATCCGAGGACTAACCAGGCCTGACCCTGCTTAGCTTCCAAGATCTGATGGGATCGGATGCCCCAGGGCTATGGCTGCAGGAATGCTTGGCTTAGGTCTTGTATATTCAATGAGTTTGGACAAATATATAATGCCACACATTCACCATCACAGTATCACAGAGAGATTTCACTGACCCCCATATCCTCTCTGCTCTGCCTCTTCGTCCCTTCCTGTCCCCCAGCCCCTGGCAACCACTGATCTTTTCAGTGTCTTTGCAATTGTGCGTGTCCTAGAATGTCACACTCTTAAGATCATGCAGTGCTCAGCCTTTTCACACCGGCTTCTTGCCCTTCATAAAATGCATTTCCATTTCCTCCGAGTCTTTTCGTTGCTTGATAACTCATTCCCTGGTAGGGCTGAATGACATTCTCTTGTCCAGATGTACTGCCATTTATGAGTCTGCTCGTCCTACTCAGGGGTGTCTTGGTGGCCGCTGAGTTTTGGCAGTTGTGATGGAGCTGCTGTAAACATCCGTGTGCAGGTTTTTGTGGGGACCTCAGTGTTCGCCTCTTTTTGGGTAAGTTCCGAGGAGCGTGATTGCTGGACCGTATGGTAGGAGCATGCTGATTGGAAAAAGCAAATAAATGAGTGGCCTAGTTAGTAATTTTCATCAAACTGTAACTCCCACATCGATCAGAACGTCCTCCTCAGCCCATCAGCTCATCCTCTCCCTGCAGTCTGACCTCCCGGGCCACCAAATTGAGTCACTGGGTTCTTTAATGCACCAGGTTCGGTACCAGTGAGGTAGACGAAATGACTACATGTCTGTTAGCCTTGAACTGAAGGCATTCTCCTCTGCCACGGCCACGGCCAACAAGCCAGATCGCTCCACATGTGGGTATGGGGACGGGGATTCTTATTTTTGCCTGGGGGTGCTTAACACACTTTTGTCTCCAGTCTGGACTGTGGAGGAGCAGAGCTTATCCACAGTGTCTTCTCAGCACAGGTCAGTGGCCCTGTGTTTGGGACAGTGACAATGATGCCGATGGCAACTCGGAGGTAGTGGTAATAATCGTGTTAGCTTGGGTAGCAATGGTGGTAGTGGTGGCAAGAGTAGTTGTAATAGTTTCTAACATTTCTTGAACACTACTTGCTTTGTGCTTGACATCGTTCTAGGGCTTCGCACACACCATTTTGATCATCACAACCCTATAAAGTAGAAACGTCACATATGGTTTGATTATGAAATGTCCTCTCAGGCTCATGTGTTGAATATTTGGCACTCAGCTGGTGGAGTTACTTTGTGAGGTCCTGGAAATTCTAGGAGGTAGAGCGTAGATGGAGGAAGTAGATCCCAGAATGCATGCCTTTGAAGGTTCTGGACTCCATCCCTCCCTCACTGTCTGCTTCCTGTCCACCATGAAGTGAAGAACCTTCTCCCCTACACGCTCCCACTGCCAGGACGTTCTGCCCAAGCACAAGGCTAAGCGACCATGGGCTGAACCCTCAGAAACCGTGAGCAGAGTAAACCTTTGCTCCTTTCAGTTGTTTGTATCAGGAACTCTGTTACAGTGATGAGAAAAGCTAAGTAATACATGGCATTAGGAAGATGATGATGTCAAGGCTCAGAGAGGTTAGCACCTCACCCAGAATCACACAGCTAGCATGTGTCAACAGCAGCAGGTAAAGCCCCAGCCATCTAATGTCAGCAGCCCCCTGCTACCTGGCGTGACACTAGGTCCTCATCTACCCAGGCTCTCTGGAGGCCTGGGGCACTTGCTGCAACTGATCTCAGGCCCCTTGTGCCTGGAAACTGAAGTCAGGAGATGGCGGGCTTCGGTTGCACCACTTAACCCCAGGGGTCCTCTTTTGCTGTTTCCTTTGGGGGTTTACCTCTGGCCTACCTCAGGCTGGCAGGCAGCCCCTCACCCCACAGGGCCCACCAAACACACATGCCCAGACTGTCTCTTAGGGTTGGTTTTTACATTCAAGGGAAAAAAAAGGGTGAAAGATTTCTATTCTCAGCTGTCAGGCACAACACAAGCTTATCAAAGCATGTTGAGTTTGGAAGCATTTCCAGTTTCCTTCTCAGAAAGCAGGAATTTTGACTCTGAGCCTCCGATGCTCAGTGAACCGTGTTTGCTTTGTCCAGGGTGACGTGCTGTAACCTTCAAAGGCACACAGAGTTCGGTGCTTATGCTGAGATGTTCTTTTCTTTCTTTCTTTCTTTCTTTCTTTCTTTCTTTCTTTCTTTCTTTCTTTCTCTTTTCTTTTTTCTTTTCCTTTTTGCACTACTAGGGGTTGAACTCAGGGCCTGGAGGACACAAGCCAAGTGCTCCACCACTGAGCTGCACCCCCAGCCCTTTTTTACTTTTTATCTTGAGACAGGGTCTCACTAAGTTATGCCTGCTGCCTCTGGCCTCCAACTTGTAATCCTTCTGCCTCGGCCTCCTGAGTCACTGGGGTTACAGGCATATGCCACCATGCCCGGGTCCCTGTTTTTATTTTTTATCTTGAGACAAGGTCTCATGAAGTTGCTCAGCTACCTCTGACTTCGACCTTAGGCTCTTATTGCCCCTGCCTCCCAGGTTGCTGGGATTACATGCATTTGCCCTGCTCCCAGCTATATGTTCCTTGTGATTAGCATACAGTGGATCACTTAAAGATCTCAGTTACATCTGCAAGATCCTTTTACCTTTGCTGTATAACACCGTCATGAGGTAGTGATATCCCAGATAAGTCCCAGGCCTCTCCCTGCTGCAAGAGCAAAGGATGATAACAGGGCATGAATAGGAGAGGAATCCCAGGGTGTTTAGAATTCTGCCTACTACACTAGCTGTGTGGCTTTGGGTAAGTTGCCTAACCTTCCTGTGCTCCTGTTGCCTCATTTGTAAAGTAGGTTTTCTAGTAGTGCTCACTTCTAGGGTTTGTTTTCAATGGCTGGCTGTTTTGGGATTGTTTCGGGAGTGGAATGCCATATACTTCTCCCATTTTAGCAGTGCTGGGGATCAAACCCGGGTCTTCAGAAAGTGCAGAATAGCAGTCTACCAACGGAGCAAAACCCCAGCTGATCCACTGATGGTGGTGGTGGTTAAGTGCTGTCGAGTCAGTGTCTGACTCATAGTGACCCTTTATGCAGCAGACAAAACACTATTGTCAGTGTTTCTCTGTTATTCATAGGATTTTCAATGGCAGATTGTTGTTTTTTTGGGGTGGGTGGAGTGGATTGTCGGGTCTTTTTCCCAAACCTACAGCACCTGGTGTTCCCACGCGGTCTCCCATCCAGCTACTAACCAGGTCTGATCCTGCTTAGCTTCTGAGATCTGATGGGATCAGACGCCACAGGCTTGTGAAGATTAGGTGAGTTGATGTATGGAAAGTACCTAAAACAGTTCCTGGCAGGTGGTGTGTACTCGGTGAGTGTTGGCTGTTATAATCATAAAGATGATGATGATCCTCAACTGGGCCAGTGGGACCCACGCTTAGAAATACAGTCCACCCCCTAGCTGGAAAGTGAAATCTGAGAAGCGGAAAGAGGAGACCTGAGAACATCCACTAGCCTGGTAAATTGGCGGTTGCAAAAGCTGAGCTGACAGCTTCCACCGCACAGGGCGAAGATGCACGCAGCAGATAGAAGGGTGCATTGAGTTACTCATGCCAATCGGATATAAGTGGGTGCACGTGGTCCTGGCTCCCGTACTGTCATTAAAACATCTCTTCTCAAAGCAGAGAAGAACGTTCTCCTCTCTGCAGAAAGCCGAGAAATCCCTTCCATGGGGGATCTTGATCAACACAGATATCTCAAGATGGAGAGGTGAGCACAGCCAGGTGGCCAAGCAACTTTTGTGAGCAGCTGCGCCCCAGCTTTTACACCTGCCTTGAGGGAAGTCTTCTCCTGACACAGGGGCCCAGTAGCCCAGGATGCCCATAATCCTGGGAGCCGGTCTGTGCACCGTAGCCACTGCGGATCTGAGGACCTGGAGTGCGCTGAGGACCGATTTACGCCTCGGTCTAGGATGCTGTTCGCCAAATGTGGGAAGAGGCAGCGCGGTAGCCACTTAAGCAAGTCGGAGGTGGCGGCGTGTTGTGAGTGCTGCCGGCAGACAGAGCTTGCCGCAGCCGCTCTGGAGGGGCCTTGCCTCGTTGAAATCCTCCTCAGCTGGGTCCCCAGGGCAAGTCATTGACTCTTCTTTAGAGCTCCTATTTTGCATCTGATAATTCCACTCAACTCGTTTTCATTGACAGCAGTACTGATACTGTTGGCGCTGTGCCCAGATCCCCTCGCATCGCTTTGAGACTTGCTGGGTCCCGGTCCCTAGAGCCTATGTGCCTTGCTTCTGAGCCACCTTGGGCTGCTAGCACGGATTCCACCCCTCCCCAGGGGATGGAAGAACTTGAGGGTGACTTCTTCTGCGTGGCCCTCAGCCTGGCTCCCCGAGTCAGGAGAAATTCAGAGGACTTTTACCCAGAGCTCCCTGCAGGCTCAGGTTTGAAGCTGTCCTAAAGCCTGAAATTGCATCCTTGCTAGACTTTTTCACCTCCCTGGGAGGCTCCCAGGATGGGCTACATAATTTACAGAGCGCAATGCTGAAAGAAAATCCAGAGCCCCTCATTCTGATTAAGAATTGCAAGACGGTGACAGCTGACCATTACAACCAAGCATCAAACCCTTCTGATCACGGGGCCGTGTGCAGCTGCACAGGCTGCGCACCTACAAAGCCAGCCTCGCCTGCGCCCCCGCTCTCCCGGGAGCTCTCCCTTATTAAATCATGTGCGTGTGGATTCCTGTCTTGCACTCTGCTTTGATGAGCCCGACTTCAGGCAGCTGCCGAGCCGTAGAGCGGAGGGGAGGGATTCTGAGATGGATGTAGCGCCAGTCCATCTCTCAAGGAAGGGACTGTTTAGCAGGAAAGACCAGCGAAGGTACAGATCATGGTGCCACACTTCAGAGCCCTCATCGTGGAGGTCCCCATGGCATGCAGTGTGGGGAGGTGGTGGTGCCTTGGCTCCAGGCCAGGGTTCTTTCTTCTGTCCCCAAACCATGGACAAAGAGCAGAAGGCGGACGCTGTAGGAGCAGGAATGGGCAATCCCTTAACAGAGCAAAGCGTGAGCAAAATTGTAGAGGTGAGGCTTGGGTTTCTTTAGTATCTGCTTGCTGGGTTCTGAGTACGAAAGAGTTGAACTCGAGAAGACCAAGTCCCTGTCCGCAGGTTGCTCACAAGAAATGCTCACAAGCAGCTCAGCTGGAACCCTGGGTAAGGGAAGAGCTGGCCCAGGGATGCGAGGAAGTACCAAGGACAGCCAAGGAGGCTGGGCTACTGAGAATTTATCTTCAGGTATTAGGAGGCCCTAGAGCTTCAGATCTGCAGCCATAGCACCTGGCATCTGATCTCATCTGGGCTTGGGAGGTAAGGAGGGTTGGCCCCATTAGTCCTTAGATGGGAGGCCACCTGGGAGCACCAGCTGCTGCAGGCGAGGGAGAAGGACCTGGCAATCCATTCTGGAAATAGTCTACCATTGCAAACTTTATGGATAGTAGAGAAGCACTGACAGTAGTGCCGGGCATGGCATGGTATCAGAGGGTGTTTCATTCTGTTGTACATAGGGTCTCAGTAGTACCCAATGACAGAGCTTCATAGCAAAGAAGGACTCTGTAATTGCGAAGTTTCAGAAATTGGCCAGCTGTTGGGGTTGGCGTGGGGGACAGGCGCCTCCTGAAATCACCTCATGGGATTGGTTCCCTAGTGTAGTCAGAGGGGTGCCCGGGTTCTAGCCCATCTGTTTGTTCAGATGGAATTGTTCAGTCCCCTTCTAAGTTGGTTTGCTTCTTATCTGAAATAACCACTGTCCCTCCTCCCTCAGCTGCCGCCTGACCTGGGCTGCTGGGAGTGTTCTGCAGAAGGCACTCACCTTTCTCATTCACTTCAGGGGGAGGCAAGCGCCCCCCTGTTGTCCCAGAACACCAAAGCAGCCCTGACATTAGCAGCCTTTTTCATGCTAGGAAATCTGGCAGGTGGCGGTGGAAAGGCCAATGGTGACAACCTGGGGGCCTGGGAAAGGCTTCTCTCTGTCATCGGTGTCGTCAGGGAGGGTGGTGGTGCTTCCGCGCAGGGACACGTTCACACAAGCCACCAATGTCCTGAGCTCTGCGGGGAAGCAGGCTGGGGACTCCCCTGGGCTTCATGCAGCCGCTCTGAAACCCAGTGAGGCCACCTGGAGCTGCCCCAGGGCAGCATGAGCACAGCCAACGCCGGCTCATAATTCTCCCTTCGGATTTCTTCACCGCCTTCTATTATGCACTAAAAAGAAGATACACATGGTCCTGTGGATGCGTGTTATCCAGTGGGTTTTAATCCGTGATGGTGGATGGAGGACGAGAACGGTGAAAGAGCGGCGTGGTTTTCTTACTTTAGAGTCTTTACATTTTTATTTTATTTTTGTTGGTCTGGCTTCACAAGGGCCCTGGAATATGGCTTTGAATGATCTAGACCCTGCCCACCTCTGGCCACTTCTCAGAGTCCTCCATCCCACAGGGTCAGCTCCTCATCATTCTGATGCTCTGTAGCTCCAACCTCCACCTGGAGGAGCGGCCTCCACCTCCTTCCCTGGGAAAGATGCCCCTGTGTCCCCAATTAGCTAAGTTTCCTTCCTCAAATCCTCTTGTCATCCCCTTCACTTTATATATATATATTTTTTTTTCTTTTGAGGAGTGTGCTGGGGATTAAACCCAGGGCCTCCTGTATGCTAGGTAAGTCTTGTAGCACTGAGCTACCTCCCTAACCCACTTGGCTTTTCTTTGAAAGTACTTTTTATTCACTGAACACACTGATCCCCTGCCATGCACGAGTTCCTGTTATAAGTAGCTTGTGTGTACTGATAAACAAAGCAGACAGAAATCCAGTCCTTGACAGGGCATGGCGGTGCACGCCTGTAATCCCAGCAACTCAGGAGGCCAAGGCAGGAGGATCGTCAGTTTGAGGCCAGAGTTCGAGACCTGCATCCTCATTTCCGTGTTGCTGAGTCCGCAGAGATCCTGTTCCACGCTTTCTCCTGCCCTGCCGTCCTTTGCTTTGACCAGACATGCTTGGTCTCTGACTGGCAGAAACCTCAGGGGCCACTGTCAGCTTTACAGGGATGGCTGTGGAGGCTGGGACAGGAGGGCTGATGCAGAGAAATCCTGAGTCTTGCCCTTTATGCAGTTCCATGCATTTGTTTTCCACACTCTCCCTGCCAGTCCTGTGCAGCCACAACTCCTCTGAAAGTCCTTGGCCCTTTCGGTGCTCCAGGACCCTCCTCTCTGTGACACCTTTTGTGCTCAATTCAGGCAAAGAGGTAGGAGGGAGCACCCTGTGTTTTTCCTCTAACACTTGATTTAGGGACCACTTACTTACTTAGTGGCATTATGGTGTTGAAGAACCTGGATGTGGATCTTGACTTTACCACTTACCAGCTGTGCGACCTTGGGCAAGTCACTTTACTTCTCTGTGCCCCAGTTTCTTTATCTGGTTGTTGGTGATTGTTCGGTGCCATCCAATCAGATCTGACTCATAGTGACCCCATGTACAACAGAATGAAACCCTTCCCAACACTGTGCCATGTCCAACACTATGTCTGTGCCCCTCTGCTATTCATAGGGTTTTCAATGGCTGATTGCTTGGGGATTGTTTTGGGAGTGGGCTGCCAGGTCCTTGTCCTGTTTTTATGGTGCTGGGGATCAAACCCACAGCCTCAGAGAATGCAGAGCAGTACTCTACCAACTGAACTAAACCTCAGCTCTTTCTCTATAAAGTGGGAGATTGATAGCACGGAGCTTATGGAATTGTCATGAGAATTACTTGAGCTTGTCAATGTAAAGCACTTAAAGTGTGACTAATTATATGTAGGCGGCTCATGATAAAAGTCACCTAGTACTACTCCTGTTAGTGCTATTATTTTGTTTGTTTAAAAAAAAAAACTATTATTTTTGCTCAGCATTTCTAGAATAGGTGGCCTCGGGGCTCGTTTCTAAAGAAACACTGTCATCATCCATGAGAATAGATAGCGACTAAATTCAATCTCCGAAGTCTTACTTTTAAGAATTTTTTGGCTACAAAATGCCCAAACTCTTAGCGACCCTCATAGGGTTTTCAATGGCTGAGTGCTTCGGGATTGCCTTGGGAGTGGGTTGCCAGGCCCTTCTCCCATTTTTGTGGTGCTGGGAATTGAACTCGGGGCCTCAGAGACTGCAGCGCAGCGCTCTACCCACTGAGCTAAATCCCAGCTCCCCGAAACTCTATCCTGATTAAAATCTGTTAAGCCTTTTCCACGGCTGCCATTCGGTAGCATTGAGAACAAAACTCACCCTCTCCAACAAGGTCTGAAGCGGCCTCAGGTTACCCCGCCTGGCCTCCACCCTGGCTCTCAAGCCTGGCCTTCTTCCTGCCTCCCTCTGTAACTTGTGTTTCCTGTCTCAGAGACTTTGCATCTGGGTTCCCTTGGTGGGGGCAGGGGGACTCTTTTCCCTCTAACTCTCCACACTCCCAGTCACGTCTGTGTGCTTCGTCTGCTATTCCCACTCAGAAGGGTGCAGCAAAACCATCTCTCCCTCCCTTCTCCCCTTTCTTCCCAGGCCAACCCCTTCTCTAATCAGATGTCCTCGATACAGGTGTCCCATGTGTCCCTTCCTGTGTCCGGCCCTGGCAGATCAATGCTCCATGCGGACAGGGACTCCCGCAGTGTCTGCCACCATCCACTCGGTGCCCAGCGCAGGTCCTGGTGCAGAACTGGCCCTGGCAAGTGCCTGCCGCATGGCAACAGGAGCCTAGACACCAGGCAGCCGTTTGCCAGTGTGTGTTGTGACCTGTTAGTAGGCTGTAGACAACCCATTAGTGGGTCATCACCGACTTTGGAAGAAGGAATAAAGGAGGAGGAAGGAAGGAAGGATAAGAAAAATGAGATGGAGCTGGAGGAGGAGGAGAAGTGATGAAGAGGCAGAGAGAGAAAAAAGAAAATGGAAAATATTAGAGAACATTGCATATGCATGGGTAAAATTGTGTGTGTGTGATATGTGGTGTGTGTGTGTATGTAGTTGCAATACACAGTTAGCTCTGGGTGTCTGCTTCATATTGGTTCCAGGCCCCCCCACAGACACTAAAATCACATGGTACTTGCATGAAATGGCATCGTGTTTTCACGTAACCCACAAAATCCTCCATCTACTTGAAATAGCCTCTAGGTTGCTTATAATAAATACCTAGGACAATGTACACAGTTGTTATACTGTATTGTTTAGAATAATCACAAGGAAAAAAATCTGTACGTGTTCAGTCTAGATGCAGTTTGTTTATTTATTTATTTTTTTGGATCCATAGTTGGTTGAATGTGCAGATGCAGAACCCACAGATAGGGCCGACTGTACAATGTATTCTTACTGTAAGTGGAAGATTTTTTTTAAAAAGGGTGAGAAGCTCCGTGTGCGGTGGCGCATGCCTATAATCCCAGTGGCTCTGGAGGCAGAGGCGGGAGGATTGCAAGTTCAAGGCCAGAGGCAGTCTGCATAATTTAGCAAGACCCTGTCTCAAAAAGAGGAAAAAAAAGGGCTGGGGGTGCAGCTCAGTGGTCCAGCACTTGCAAAGCATGCAGGCACGAGGCCCTGGGTTCAACCCCAGGTACCACACAAAAAAACCAAAACCAACCAAACAAAAAAAAGGTGAGAAAGTCACCTGGTTATCATGTGATCAAATTAGCAACAGGTGTGGAGTTGGGATTGAACATCTGCCCCAACGGAGCTGGGAAACCACTGCCAGCATCCACAGGCCTGGAGCATGCTGTGGGGGGGGTTGGAGGGGCATGAGGGAGGGGCTTGGAGTGGGGGCAGGGCGTGTGAAGGTTAGGGGTGTGGCAACATTGCTTCCGGGAACCCCTTCTAGCCTAGCCACATGGAAGAGGACTGGGCGTAGGATAGTCTCATTCCTCACCCTGCGTGGGCATCTCCAGGGAGCCCACCCAGCCCCCATAGGGGAAGAGGCTCTTTTTCTGCTCGGATCCAGGCCCTGCACCTTCTTTCATTAGCTGTCACTAACCTCCCCAGCTGTCGCGTCTCCTTCCTGGCTGTCTTCACGGAGCTTAACAAAGCCCAGATGCCAGCGGCAGGTGCCGAGCTGGAAGGCTGCGCACGCGGCTTTGCTTCTGGCGCTCCAGCTGAGAATGTCTTTTTCTAGAAATGTCAGTTTGGGAGTGGGAAGCTCGAAAATGGCAGTTGAAAGTGTGTTTCCTGGTCTTGTTACTCTGTGGCTCGGTGGCTTTCTGCGCCTGGCGTTCTCAGAACTGCAATATCCCTTTCTGTGACCTTTTTTCCTCTGGGACCAAGAGGGAAACAATTTGAGTTCTCTTATTTCTCCTGGAGTTTTGGGGGGTGATTCAGAGTGAAAGGGACCTCTCGGGTCTCCTGACCATGACCATCGCTAGCGGAGGCTGCTGGTCTTGAAGGTTTTCTTCAAGGAAGCTGTTGGTGGCATTTGGGGTGACTCTTGGAAGAGCTACTTCCTCTCGAGAATGGCTTCTGCTTGCTAATCATAGCCCTTACTACTGCCTACAGGCTGGTGGGAAAGGCATCCCGCGGCTGCCACCTGGCCACAAGACACCCCCTGACTATCTGTCCATGGAAGTTTCTAGACCCACCCCCATTTTTCATGCACCTGGGCAGAGCTACATTTTGTCTCAGATTTTGACCCTCCGTCCGTTGCAATAACACGCAGCCACCTCCCCACTACAGTCCCTCTGCACTCATCTTTTAAGTGGTTCCCCCCAGTTCCGTCCTTCCTCGTGGCCAGATTCTGTTTGTGGCCTGTGGGGTCTGCCGTGTGGCCAGCCCTCTCCCTTCCGTGGCAGAGCGGTGCTGTGCACATCTGCACAGAGACACACCTGGGCTCCCCACAGCTGGTGTGGCGCCGTCCAGATGCTCTGCCAAGCCAGCCAGGCCTCCTGCTCTCGGCGCTGCCCTGCTTTGGGTTTAAAGGACCACTGAGCAGGACAGTGATTGAGTGGCAGGACTGAGCGGTGTAAGCTAAGGAGGAATGACTGGACCCGGACCCTGATCTGTCCCTTGAAGTGAGTGTAAGGGGGACACACCTCCTGGAGTCTCCCTCATCTGGGGACAGAGCTGGCCGAGGTGGTTGCAGAGACTGTCTGGGGTGCTCGGACAGGCCCACGCAGAGGCTCGTGAGCCCCCCGAGGGCAGGTCCCCAATCTGCCAGGCTCACTGTCTATGGTACTCACCTGGCTCATTCCGGCCAGGGACTTGCAGCAACCTTGTGGGGCTCATCTCTGACCTTCATCCCCATCACACAGATGAGGAAACTGAGGCTCACAGGAGTTATTGAACTTGCCCACCACAGAGCTGGGGGGCTGGGCCAGGCCTGGAGCTCAGGCCTCCCGCTTCTGCCTAGGGAGAGGTGTTTGTGTTGGAAGCACAGCCCAGTCTAGGGCAGAAGCGAGCGCAGGTGGGGTGCCACCGCAGTTGTCTTTATTTTGGCCCCTCCTGAGTTTGCTGTCTGTCTGCCTGTGCTCCGGAGGTGCCTCCATACCCCTCTGGACCTGGTCCCCGGGGGCCCCAGCCCTTCCCTCTCCCTCCTACTGACTGAGCTGTGGACTAATCCCTTTTCCCATTAGGTGAGCCAAGGCAAGATTAGAGCTTTATTAAAAGGAAATTAAACTCGGAAATGAAAGGACAAACAAGCCCCAAACGAGGACACACATCAGCACCGGAGCAGATGCATTTACAGGGCACAGGTCTCTATCTGAAAGGGGTACGCTCTGCCCACAGCATAGCCAGGGCTTCGAGCAGGCGCCCTCCCCTCCTGCCAGCTGCTGTGGTCGAGCTGGTTGGCAGGGTGGCTTCAGCAGATGTGGTCTTTTGGACCCTGGTTGGTGGCACCATCCTCTCCAGCACTGTGCCAGGGCCCCCTTAGGCCCTTTTCTGATTCTTATCTCCCTGGTGAATGGACACAGGTATTGGCTTTTCCACTTTGCTGCCGCCCTGCAGGGGTGGAAGCTGTGTTTCCTTCTCCTGTCCTGAACTTTCCAGGCCCCTGGCTGCCCCTTCCACCTGCCCCTTTAGCTTAGCCTCACTGATCATCCTTTTGTTTACGCATCTGTGCCAGCATCTGCTGTTGCCGCATCGCCCCCCACCTGCCAGTGGCCTCTGCTTGCTCTCATCCGTCTGCATGCTCTTCCTCCTCCCCTTTTACTTATGCAACTCCTACTTGTTCTTCTAGTCTTGTCTTCAATGTCACTTTTTCAGGGAGCTTTTCCTGTGTCTTAGTCTGTTTTCTGTGGCTATAACAAAATGAGTGAGACTGGGTGGTTCATAAATAATAGAAGTTTATTTGGCTTATGATTCTGGAAGCTGGGAAATTTAGAAGCGTGGTGCAGGCATCTGCTCAGTGTCTGGTGGGGACTTCATGCTGTATTATGACTCAGCACAGGCATCACATGGAGAGAGAGAGTAAGTGGGCTAGCCTGGGTCCTCATTTTCTTCCAAAGGCACTAATACTATCATGGGGGTCCCACCCTCATGACCTCATGAACTCTTAATCATCTTCCAGAGGCCCCACCTCCAAACGCCATTGGCATATGACTTTGGGCATTTGGCTTCCAATACTTGAACTTTTGGAGGATGTATTCAGACCACAGGACCCCCTCTGACCTTCCCAAAGAAGATTTCTTGTGGCACCTTGGGTTCACTTTCATCCCAGGGGTAATTAAATAGCTATTTCCTTCTCTCTAATCTCCTGGTTACCTGCAGCAGTAGCCCTGTGGCGTCCGATCCCGTCAGATCTCGGAAGCTAAGCAGGGTTGGGCCTGGTTAGTACCTGGATGGGAGACCACCTGGGAACACCAGAAGCTGTAGGCTTGGGAGAAGGACTTGGCAACCCCCTCCCAAAAATCAATCTGCCATTGAAAACCCTGTGAACAGCAGAGAAGCACTGACAATAGTGTCTCCCCTGTTGTACAGAGGGTCGCTATGAGTCGGATACCGACTTGACGGCACCTAACAACAACCACAACAACAATCCTCCTGGTCAGACTCTCAGCACATTGAAAGTCAGGGCTCTCAACATTGAATCCCCAGAGCCTGGGGCCTGGTAAATACTGTTTACTCTCCATTCCTTCCTTCAGTCATTTGTTCAAGTACTTCTTGCGAACCTAATCTGTGCCAGGTACCACTCCAGGAGCCAAGGACATAGCAAGGCACAAAGCAGAATCCCTGCTGTCATGGAGTTTGCAGTCCAGCCCCCCATTCTGTGTTGTTAAGTGAGTGATCAGCAGTGACAGTGAGGGGAAGGCCCGTTCCATCTCACTGAGATGTTTCTAACAGTAAGAGTTACCAGCAGTGGACTGGCTGCCTCGTGTGGAAGTGAGCTCCCCGTCACAGGAGTTATTCAGCAAGAACCTGAGGAAGGAGCCCATTGTCATGCTTTTGCAAGTGGAGTCTCCTGAAGGTCCCTTCCCATCTGCACTCCCCTGGTCCTTTGGACTGGCTGAATGGCTGTCAAGCCAGGGAAGAAGCCAGCTGAGATCAGGAAAAGGACTGAGTGCAGCCTGCAAGGGAGAGATCCTTTTCATGTTTTCTTCATGAACATCAAAGGCTCCTCTTGAAAACTAGAACAATTTCCATTTCATATTATTGTTGTTAGGTGCCATCGGGTTGGGTCTGACTCATAGTGACCTTATGTACAATAGAATGAAACACTCCCTGACACTGTTTCATGCCCAGCACTGTCAGTGCTTCTCTGCTATTCATGGGGTTTTCAATGGCTGATTGTTTTGGGATCATTTCAGGAGTGGGCTGCCACGTACTTCTCCCCCTCTTCCAGTGCAGGGGATCAAACCCAGGGTCTTAGAAAGTGCAGAGCAGCACACTACCGACTGAGCTAAATCCCAGCCCCTCTACTTTATATATGAAATAATACTTTAAATTTCCATTTATAAATAATATACCAGGAAAGCTATGTTTTTAAATACACTTCTTTTCAGATGGCAAGGCCATCATTTTGAAATACTATAGAAAGATTGAAAAAAAAATTAGGAGCAGTTTAATTCCTCTGCCTGAAGATAATCATTGCAAACATTTAAATTTATCTTCCTGTGGTCCCTTCTGATGAGTATACAAAAATACACATTATTAAAAAGGGGTCACATCTTGTACCTTGTTCTTCTCACTGAATAGATTGTGAGCATTTTTTTACTTTGCTAAATATTGTTCCAAAATAAGATTTGTACCTACTGTATGATAGTGCTGCTTCTATGTTATCTAGGGATCTAATGACTTCAAAACTGAGCCGTTTAAAAC
Source organism: Pedetes capensis (assembly GCA_007922755.1). Classification (NCBI taxonomy): domain Eukaryota; kingdom Metazoa; phylum Chordata; class Mammalia; order Rodentia; family Pedetidae; genus Pedetes; species Pedetes capensis. The sequence goes on from VMDO01006453.1 coordinate 87,568, forward strand.
ACCGCCATTAGCATATTGTACATTTCTGGGGGTTAGGGATCTGAGAATGGTCTGGGATCTCAGGTTGGGGCTGTGGTCAGATGTGGCTGGGGCTGCCGCTCCCTGAAGGCCGGACTGATGCTGGAGCATCACTGCTAGGGTGGCACCCTTTCATGATGGTCACATTCTTGCTTTTCCCCATGGCCTTTGCACTGGACTGCGAGTGTCCTCACCAGATAGTGCTGGCTTTGGCCAGGGTGAATGATCTGAAAGAGATTGAGTGGAAGCTCTATCTTTTCAGTGCTCTAGTCTTGGGAGTCATGGACGGCACAGGCTCTTATTTGGGTAGTACTCTATCCATGACACAGGTCAGCCCTGATCTATGTGGGAAGGGAATAAGTACAAGGAAATGAAGATCTTGTGGAGCCACCTTGGAGGCTTGACTTCCACACCATCCTACGTCTGCAGCAGTTGCATCTTAAACGATCCCCTTTTGTTGGGCACCTATATTGCTTCCACTGTTTTGCCATTATAACATTTCTAAAAACCTCAGGCACCCAGTGAAGGATAGGTACCTGGTCTGCATATGGTTTCATGTAGTTCAGGTAAGATTTGAGAGTTACAACTTAGGAGTAGCAAAGTCATTCAAGACCATACCCAAAGCTGTCTCCCCTTGTACCACTTATTTCAAGCATTTGCCTCCCTTCGGAGTATTGTCATAGTGATTCTGTGGGTTAATAGAATCTGGTGGGAGGCATAATTCAATCCGGAGACTCGCATGAAGTGTCCCCTTATGGAGACAGGAGCAGAGACTAGGAACCAGCAAGATCTCAGGCACCTTGAGACTGGAAACAGAGATAAACTGTTGCCACCCGAGGCTTGACTGGGCCAAGGGCCGCAGAAGAGGAGGCAGGAAAAATGTACCCCAGCCCCAGTCCGTGTCCCCAACTCCCTTTCTGTCCTCCATTTTCTGCTGATTCCTATTAGCCACACTGAAGCTGGTTGGCAAGCAGGGAGCATGGAGCTGGTTAGTCTGACCCACGGGAGTCAGCCTCCTGGGGGACAAGGCAGGAGAGAGGAGGGTGGAGGATGGTTGGGGGGGTGGTGAGACAAAGAGGGATCAGAGTGTGGTCACCAACACATTCGGTCCATCAGTGGTTTTGGAGCATCTGTAGAACACAGAACAATGTGTCAGGGCAGAAGCGTCCCATGCCTTGCTGTCACCGTGGATAACTTTATTATTAATAATCATAACACATACTGCTGTTAAGTATTTTCCATGTACAGGGCAATGTATTACATTGCAGGGCATTTTACACATAGTATATCTAATTTTTATAGCCAATCTGTTAGGCACATGTTATTACGAGTCTGTTACACGCAGGGAAAAGTGAGTTTAGAAGGCTCGGTAGTCTGCCTGACATCACAAAATTAGTAGCAGAGCTAGGGTTAGATTCAAATCTGTTTTACTCTAAACTCCAAATGCATTTCTCTAAAAGTGGTTGAAACCACTTTTCCTTCAGGAGGTTCTTCTACAATGGAAGAATAATGTTAAGAGGAAGGAGGAGGAGGAGGTGGAGGAGGAAGGGTAGGAGGAGGAGGAAGGGTAGGGGGAGGAGGAGGAGGAGGAGGAGAAAATCCTTAACACACCAGCCAACTCATCTGAACAGTTGTCCAGGAGTTAAGAGTGTAGCGTTTGGCAAATTGTGAGCGTTGTGTTGGTGCAGGCAAAGGAAGCAAGACAGGGGTAGGAAACAGATGCCATGGGTAAGGGGCTGGGGCCCATCAGACTCTGCATGGCGAGCTCACATAGTGGGGGTCACCTTTGAGGTCCTAGTAAATTACTGTGCAGAGGCTGTGTTGATGGAGAAGGAGTGCTGGCTTCCCTTGGTGTCCCCACAGCCCTTGAACCCAGTGTCCTGGCAGCTGCAGGGCACCCACAGGGTACTCCATCAATTACTTGGTTCTGGAAGCAAGTTCCCCCACTGCAAATGGAAGAGTGCTGGGAGGACTGTGAGGAAGCAGGAGGCAGGAGGGAGAGAGGGAGTTGCAACAGAATGAAGTTACTTTGTGCCCAGCATTTTGCAACAATGGAAATCACCCACTGTGGCTTTAGTGCTGGACACGTGATTTAAAAAAATAGGAAGATCTCTGGCTTGTTTTTGTTTACATCCTTCAGCTTCTTCCTGAAATGGAGGAGTGAGCTGGAAGGTGCTGGAAAGGCCACCCCAGGGGAGGAGGGGCTGGAGCAGCCAGGATCCCAGGGTCTGAGGAAGGCACTGGCTTAACTCTGGGTTCAAGCACTCCTTGGGGTGTAGTCAGCCCTGATGGGTTGGGGGGCTTTGTGTGACACTTCTCTTCTAGGTAGAGAATTCCCTGTGTATACTTCATAACTCTTTGTTGTTGTTAGGTGCTGTCGAATCGGTATCCGACTCATAGCGACCCTCATGGGGTTTTCAATGGCTGACTGTTTCGGGATTGCCTAGGGAGTGGATTGCCAGGTCCTTCTCCCATTTTTGCAGTGCTGGGAATTGAACTTGGGACCTCAGAGACTGCAGCACAGCACTCTACTAACTGAGCTAAATCTCAGCCCTTTCATAACTCTAGGGGCCGTGATTAAAGTTGCTCATCGAGGCGGTGATACCCAGAGACCTGCCAAGTTACTCTGGCTGATTGGAGGCCATGTCTGTGAGAGGGGTCCCCAGAAGGGTCACCCAGACATGCTGCTTATTCACACTAGAGTCGCAGGCCCCATGCAGGGGGAAGGGGTGCAGGAGAGAGGAGCGGTGGGGGAAGGGGGCAGCCCTTGTGTTCACAGTCTCCAGGACAGAAAAGAGCGGACCAGACATCCATTCAAGTGTTGCCAGCCAATGGAACCATTCCATGTGGCGTGGAACTTGAAATGGAATTTGATCTGACCCGAAGATATGGGGAGCATGGTGAAGCTTGGTAAACACTGACCCAGGGCCCTGCACACTGGAGGCTCTCCCTCCTTGCATGTTGCTGAGAGCCCAGGCAGTGTTGTTGTTGTTAGGTGCCTTGGAGTCGGTATCCGACTCATAGCGACCCTCATAGGGTTTTCAGTGGGTGACTGTTTCAGGATTGCCTTGGGAGTGGATTGCCAAGCCCTTTTCCCATTTTTGGGGTGCTGGGAATTGAACTCAGGACCTCAGAGACTGCAGCACAGCACTCTACCAACTGAGCTAAATCCCAGCCCAGCCCAGCCCAGGCAGTAGGACATAGTTAATGGGGATTTGGGAGATGTATGGTCTGGGTTCTCATGCTGTCATCTGTGATGTTGGGGATGTCACAGGTAATTGTCTTATTTCATGCAAAAATCTAAAATCTCAAATGCTCCAAAATCTGAAAGGTTTTAAGCATCATCCATAAATGGAAAATTTCGCACCTGACCTATTGTGACTTGTCAACAGTTCAAAACACAGGCCTGTTAAAGATACTGTATCAAATTACTTGTAGGCAAGGTGGATATGAAACACAAAAGAATTTTGTGTTTAGGGCTGGGTGTTCCAAAATTTTTTAAGAAATTGAAATCAGGAACACTGCTATCCCAGGCATTTTGGATCAGGGGTACTCAGCCTATGCTTGTGAAGATCTCAGCACATAGTTATTTATTAGTCACTGCTATCATTTGTCATTTTTAGATCCATTTTCAAATAGCTAACCTGACCTTTGACTATGTGGATTTTTTTCAGGACCCTCTGCCTATTCATCTCCCCCTTCAAAGCCATCCAGCTACACCACCATCAGATTAATTTCTAAATTAGTCTAAAGCTTTGTGCTCCTTGCTTATTTGCATTAAAAAATTTTTAATACCGGATGTGAGAGACCTGATCTGCAATTTGGCGTCTATTCATGTGAAAATGATCTGTGGGTTCTCCCTGAAAAAAAGTTTAATCTAAGCCAAGAATGTGACAGCCTGGCTTTTTTCATCCTGCAGCGGAGGGTGTTAGGATGCATATAGTTGAATTTGCATGTGTTGAACATCTCCGCTCAAGGCCTGTGCTGTTCATCATCGCTCATCGCAACAGTTTCCCCATCCCTGCCCTCCACTGCTTTTGAGAAGAAAAATATGTTAGACACAAATATTACCTTGGAGCCCCCAGTCAAAGAATGGTTCCAGACTGGGGTCGGGGCTAAGCCCAGAGGCTTCAGCCTCTCCTTTCTCCTGGGAGCTGCACCTGTTTGGGATTCCTGATCTTGATCCCTGGCCACTCCTTTATGCATGGAGAACTGACTAGAAGTGACCCCACCCCCAAAGGACTTTCTGCAAGATTCTGAGGAAACACAACCAGAGCCCATGATCCAGCCTGTTGTCGTTGTTGTTGTTGTTGTTGTTGTTGTTAGGTGCCATCAAGTTGTGTCCGACTCAGCGGCCCTTATGGAGTTTTCAATGGCTGACCATTACAGGATTGCCTCAGGAATGGATTACCGTGTCCTTCTCCCATTTTTGTGGTGTTAGGAATCGAACTCGGGACCTCAGAGACTGCAGAGCAGTGCTCTACCAACTAAGCTAAATTCCTGCCCATGATCTAGCCTAGCACCCTTATTTTTTCTTATTTTTTTAAAATTGCTTTTTGCCCCTAACTTATTCTTTCTACTGCCTCTTGATTACTCCTGATCCCAGCCTTTTCTACCTGACCCCACTTTTTTTTCTTATGCATAGATTTTGCTCCCAGAGGCTCTTGACAGGTGTGTTTTGGGGCATCCTCTTGCAAAATGTGCTTCACCACAGACTCATCTCTTACAAAGTTAAAATTTCATCTCCTTCTTCCTGTCTCTCTGTCTCTGTCTATGTCTCTCTTTCTGTCCATGAGCAAGGCCGCTGAATCCTAGATTGGCTAGGGAGGAGACATTAACTGATTATCCTCAGTCTCCTTCTTTGTAGAGTAGGAAAAGTACCTACTCGCTAGGCTTGTGAGGAGTAAAGGTCACATAGGTCACTGTACCTGATAGTCCCCTGTCCATGGTAGGTCCCATACTTCCCACCCACCTCCAGCTCTTTACAGATTCCTGCAAAATGTGAAGATTTTTAGTGTTAATAGTCAGTTACATTTACAGATCAATCAAACTTGTGGTGTGATTTGGATGAGAGTAACAGCAGCCACATAAACTAAACATGGCCCTGGCAGTGGCTGAGATTGTGGGTGGCAGGGTAATTGATTGCATTACCCAAGAAAAGCATCCCCCAAGAAGTGGAGCCTGTGTCGCTCTCGGGGCAGCGGCTGATCATGTGTCCCAAGTCCTAGTGGCCACAAGGCCACAAGGCCTTGCACTAGGTGCAAGCTGAAGTTAGGGGGCTGGCAGGAAGAGTATGTCCTCCGTGGAAAATATTTCCAGTCTTCCAGCCAACGGTCACGGATGTGCGTGCTGCCTGGGTGCCTCTGGAGAGGGGAGCACACATTGGAGATCATTTAGAAAGTTCTTTAAGGCTGCTGTATTTACCATTCAGTCGCTCAGCTGTGGCAGGAAAACTGTCAGATTCCTGAGGTCCCGGGCTGAGGACACCATTTGCAAGCCCAGCCTGGGAAGGGCAGTCCTCGCCCCCTGCAGGGAGAAGCATCTCGCATGGAGGCTCCAAGGGTACACAGAAGCTGCGGGGTGGGGAGACTTGCTGGTTTTCACCCTGAGCTGTGTCCCCCTCTGAAATAGACCCAAAGGGGCAGCTACGCTGCTCAGGGCAGCCTCGTCCTGGCCAGTGAGGAAGGGTTGCTATCTCGCTTGAACTGTGCCCTACCCATGCCTGGGGGAGGAGAGTCAGCCCCTCTTTTTATTTCAGCCAGTCTCTTCTGCCCTGGGCCTCGTGACTACCCATTTCACCTAGGAATGCAGTTCCCTTTTTATCGTAATTGAGGTTTAAAAAAAAAAAAAAAAAGCAGAAAGCACCACATAATGTCAAATTTACCACCTTAAGTACTTTTAAGTATATAAATCAGTTGTTGTTGTTAGGTGCGGTCGAGTCGGTATCTGACTCATAGCGACCCTGTGTACAAAAGGCGAAACACTATTGTTAGTGCTTCTCTGCTGTTCATAGGATTTCAATGGCAGAATGATTTTTGGGAGTGGGTTGCCGGGTCCGTCTCCCAAGCCTACAGTATCTGGTGTTCCCAGGTGGTCTCCCATCTAAGGACTAACCAGGCCCAACCCTGCTTAGCCTCGGAGATCTGACGGGATCAGATGCCACAGAGCTACAGCTGCAGGCATACAAATCAGTTGTTGTTGTTGTTAGGTGCCGTCAAGTCGGTATCCGACTCATAGCGACCCTCATAGGGTTTTCAATGGCTGAGTGCTTTGGGATTGCCTTGGGAGTGGATTGCCAGGTCCTTCTCCCATTTTTGCGGTGCTGGGAATTGAACTGGGGACCTCAGAGAGTGCAGCGCAGCGCTCTACCCACTGAGCCAAATCCCAGCCCTACAAATCAGTAGTACTACCTATATTCACATTGCGCAACAGATCTCCAGAGCTTGTTCCTCTTACAAAACTAAAACTCTGTATGGTTTAAACAGCCCTTCCCCATTTCCCTGGTAACCTCATTCTACTTCCTGTTTCTGTGGGTTCAATGACATTGGCTACCTTATATAAATGGAACCCCACACTGTTTGTCTTTTTGTGACTGGCTGTCCTCAGTGGTACATCCACGTCTGAGCACATGACAAGATTTTCTTCTTTTTAAGGCTGAATAATATTCCCTTGTACGTTTACACCATATTTGCTTTATTTAGTCGTCTGTCCATGGACACTTGGGTTACTTCCACCTGCGCTTACCCTTCCTGTTATCATTTTTTGTAATCTTTTTGAATAATGTCAACAACTCAACTCAAGTAATTACTACCATTACCTCTAGTGAGGACCTGGGTGCTTGGAGAGGTTATGGGGCATGCCCATGATTATGCAGCAGGAAGGGGCAGAGCAGGATTTGAACCCTGGCAGTCAGCTCTGAGCCTGCAATTCCTAAGCAGCAGGCATGTCATCACACTGAGGAACTTGGAGAGGGTGCTGTGTTTGTATTTCTGTGCCCTTTGCACCTTAGGGGGCCAAGATGCTGTTCCCAGGGCAGCTGGACACATCCACAGCAGCCCTGCCCCAGGTCTGCATCAAGTCTCCTACACGTGGTTCGTTTCTCAGTTGCAGAGTGTGGTGACCACCGTGTTTGGCCAGGGAAGGACCAGTGTGCCCTACACCCTCTATGGCAGCCTTCTGCTGCCTCCATATGGTAAGGTTAGGGATGCCAGGCTAATGATGCGCAGTCCACAAGTACTTATTAAACATTGCTATGGTTTGGATTGCAGATGTCCCCGAAAGGCTCGTGTGTTGAAAGCTTGGCCCTCAATTCAGCAGAGTTCAGAGGTGGAGTCTTGATAGGTGATTGGGTCACGTGGGCTCTCACCAAATCAAGGGAACGGACTATTAGGAGGTGGGGCCTCACTGGAGAAAGGAAATCACTGGGATTTACCCTTGACCCATTGTCTCGTCCCTGGCCCGCCCTCTTCTCTCTCTCTCTGTGCATCCTGGCTACCAGGAAGTTAGGTGCTCTGCTCTGCCACAATGCTCTGTCTCACCGCAGGCCCAGAAACAATGGAGCCACGCACAGTGGACTGAAACCTCTGAAGCCCTGAGCCAAGAGAAATCTTTTCTCCTTTAAGGCAGTGTCTTTCAGCTCCTTTAAGGCAGTGTCTGTCAGTTATCTGGGTTCATCCTGCAGGAAGGCGGGAGGCTGGCATCCTTCTGGAAGGGACCTCCTGTCTCCAGCCTCAGCTGCCAATTCCCGAGGTTGCTGTCTTAACACAAGCGCCTACTGTGTCCTAGATGTTGGGCATGCAGAGGGGATCTTGAAGACGAGGCCTTCTGTTGAGAGAGGGGAGCATTTTGAAGGCTTGGCTGGAGAGGAGGGAGGGAGCCCCCTGGCTGCCGGCCAACACTGGGGTCTTGCTTGGAAGCATCTAGACTTATCCTAGCACTTAGTAGGACCCAAAGATTTTTGTACCAGCTCTTCCCTAGAGAATTTTTTTTCCCTTTGTGGTACTGGGGGTTGAACCCAGGGCCTCATGCCTGCATGCTCTGCAAGTGCTGGACCACTGAGCTGCACCCCCAGCCCATTTTTTTTACTTTTTGAGACAGGGTCTCACTAAATTACGCAGACCGCCTCTGGTCTTGAACTTGCGATCTTCCTGCCTCTGCCTCCCGAGCCGCTGGGATTACAGGTGTGTGCCACCGCACCCGGCTCTTCCCCGGGGAAAGTTAAGAAAAGGCATAGGGCTGGGCGTTGGAGAAGCTGTTTGGTTGTCACGGGGTGCTGGCGAGATCAACGGAAAGTTGCGCACAGACACAGTGGGAAGTGTCCACTGTGCCATGAGGCTGGCAAAGTGCAGATCCCCTCCTGCACACCTGTCCGGGCGCTCCCAGGAGCAGCTCTCTGGCTCCCTGAATCCCTCACAGAGATGATGCCTCGCACCAAGAGAGACAGCTGGCCTTTTGCCATTCCCGGCTGGTGATACCTCCTGCTCCAGCCCCGTCCCCACCCCAGTGCTCTGGGACCCGTGGCTTAGCCCCTCACCAGGAGCAGGGAATCGGCACCGGCGACCTCAGGCATTGGTGGCTGAGGCTGGTGACAGGAGGTCACTTCCCAAAGGATGCCAGCCTCCCGCCTTCCTATAGGATGAACTCGGATAACCCTGAGCTCCTCTGTCCCCGGTTGTCCCCACTCACAACTTCCCTCAAAGCCTGGAACATATGATTGTCATCCTCCAACACAGAGGTGACTGGATTAAGGGAGCCCAAACCTGCGTAGTGTGTGGCTACTGAGGAAATCAGCCCCGCCTCCCCATCCTTCAGCTACTTGCCTATGTGTCCCGCGTCTCTGTCTGTCTTCACCCTTCAGGGAATTCTGGGAAATGCTCAGATTGTGGGTGGGGGTGCATTTGTGCCCAGCAATCATGCGTGGAAATGGAGGGGCGGGTATTGCCGCCATGACCGGAAGGCCTGCTTCTGGGGCACGGGACTGACTTCCTGATTCTCCCAGCACGTGTCCAGCTGGGCCATGCAAATCCCTCACCCCAGCAGGCTGCTAGAGGACAGATTTCTCCTGTGCTCTCCCTCCCCAGGCCCACCTCTCTCCCGTTTGTCAAGCCTTTGTCCTGGAGTCCCAGGCTGAAGGCTAAAGAGCCGAGCCTGAGACCGGAGAGGAGGGGACGGTCCTCTGACTGTACCTATCTTGGGAGCAGGAGCCCTCGGAGCCAGAGAAGGTGTGTGGCAGGCAGGGAGAGTGTTGTGTGAAGGGGATAAGAGATTCAAGTGGAAATTAAATTGCTTTGAACCCAAGGAACACATTTGGGTTAGAAAGTTCCAGAGTATAACGGGGACACTATGCTCATGTGTTAAACCAAAGTAGTCCCATCTAGATGTGAATGAGACACCCCCTGCCCCAATGGCATATGCAAATTTAGAAGTGCCTTCCTCTCTTGTCAGAAGTGTGGAGTTAAAGAAGCACTTGTGACAAAACCACTCAAAAACGGCAGGGCAGAAGTCTGTGTGCTTTTCTTGGTTTTTCCTTCATGGTTGCAAGATAGCTGTTGTAGTGCCAGGCATCATGCCTGAGTTCCACACAGCAGTAAGAGGAGGGGATAGAAGACAACCCCTATAAGGTTTCTGGTTACAGTTCACTGGATATTTCTATCGACCACTGCTAGGGAGACTGGGAACTTAGTATCTGCCCCCAATCAAAGCAAGTTCTCACAGGTGAGGAGCAAAGGGAATCTAGATACTGGGTAGGTAATTAGCATTCCCTCCATGGCCCTCGGGCTGGGATTTAGCTCAGTTGGTAGAGTGCTGTGCTGCAGTCTCTGTAGGACCCGAGTTCAATTCCCAGCACCCCAAAAATGGGAGAAGCACCTGGCAATCCACTCCCAAGGCAATCCCGAAACAGCCATTGAAAACCCTATGAGAGTCACTATGAGTCGGATACTGACTCGATGGCACCATGGCTCTCATCTTGGATTAATCAAAGTCCAGCCCCTCTTTTCACCTGCACACCATGTATCTGTTTTCTCTTGTTCAAACCCTGTCTCTTGTCCTTACCATGCTATAGGAGTGGTCACCCTGGGACTGGGTCCCCGTGCTGTGTTCACAGAGTGTCAGTGGTGCCTCCGACCCAGGCCCAGCCCCGAATTCCAGTGTCAAGAGGCCACAGTGGCTGCATGTGGCTCTACCTCCCTCATCATGGTCATCTCCTGTGAGGCCAACTGTGGGGTGCAGGTGGAGGGCAAGGGGACTCCAGGCTGCCTCACCCCCAGGCTCACGGTGGTTGGTCTAACTCACGTACAAGTGGCCCTGCTCATGTGCCTTGGGATGTTGCCCCAGCCAGGGCGGTCAAATGCACTTGTAAGCCATCTTCACAGCAACAGTCAGCTTGCTGGGTTGGAGGGGAAGCTGGTGGAGGAGAAAGGAAGTCAATCTTTATTTTGTTCTTTCTTATTTCCTTTCTGCTCCACAAGTGTTTCTTGACCCCCCCTGGGTCCTGAGAGTACGGAGGTGGACCTGCCCACTCCTTGCTTCTGGCTCATACTTGGGAAGTCCCAGCGTGTCTGATAATAGAGTTCTCTGCAAAAGACCGCTTGCTGGAAAAGACCTGCTGGCATTGCTTAATCGAATCTCATTTTTTTTTAACTGATGAAGAAAATGTGGCACAGGAAATTAAAGGAATTGCTTAAGGCCATAAAGTTTGTAAACAGTGGCACCAGCCTCAGCTCTGAGCTCTGGCTGCTAGACAGGCCCCTGTTCCTGAAACAACTTTTTTTTTTCTCCATAGTACTTGGGGGGGTGCAAAGGGCTGCACTCCAGTTCTTTTTTTTTTTTTTTTCTTTTGAGACAGGGTCTTACAAAGTTACACAGGCTGCCTCTGGCCTTGAACTTGTGATCCTCCTGCCTCTGCCTCTGGAGTCACTGAGATTATAGGTATGCACCCCCCTCACCCAGCCTGAAGCAACTTGTATTTCCAGTTATGTAACAATCTACTGGAACCAACCATGGTGGCACACACATTTAATCCCAGTGACTCAGGAGGCAGAGGCAGGAGGATCACAAGTTCGAGGCTAGAGGTAGCCTGCGTAACTTAGTGAGATCCTGTCTCAAAAATACGAAGTCAAAAATAAATAAATAAATAAAGGGCTGGGGCTATGGCTCAATGGTTGAGCTCTTCCAGCATGTGTGAGGCACTGGGTTTAACTCCCTAGTACTGCAAAAAATAATAAGAAGAAGAAAGAAAGAAAGAAAAGAAAAGAGAAAAGAAAAAGAAGACAACAAAAACAATCTACTGGAGTTACATTCCCTGGTCTAGGAAGCATCCTTAATTCACCAGTTATAAGACTTTCTCATCTCTGGAAGAGAAATAAAAAGAATAAATTCTAAATGTTTCACAACCTTCACCCTACATGTCCATTTACCTGCATTTTAAGTTATTGTCAGTAATCCGTGTTTTAAAATACGTAACCCTCCCTTATCCATGAGGATGAGTTCCAAGCCCCCAGTGAATGCCTGCAACTGTAGATGGAAAGGCACAGTAAGAGATTAACGATAATAATAAAACAGGACAGTTATATGATAATATACTATAATAAAAGTTTGCATTTTGGGACATTATTAAATACTATAAGGGTTACTTGTGTAATAATCAGATATTGAGTGCAATACTACAGTAGCTGATCTGATAAGGTGGATACTAAGTGACTGACAGGTGGGTAGGATATACAGCATGGATACTTTGGACAAAGGGATGATTCACATCCTAGACAGGATGAAATGGGATGGTATAAGATTTCATCACACTACCCAGGACAGTGTACACTTTAACATTTATGAATTGTTTATTGTTGGAATTGTCCATGTAGAATTATCAGACCAACTTTGAAGTGAAATCACCGATAATGGGGGAACGTTTGTACAAGACTTACTGTTTAGGTGATTCTCCGGGTGATGGGCATGATTGATAAGAGCTTTAAAAACTGCTTGGAAGAGAGAGTGAGGTCTTTCAGGAACTGCCTCTCAAGTAGGTAGCAGTTTTCTGGAACAGAGAATTGGCCTGGAAGTCACAGCCCCTTGTTTCTTCCGAGGGCAGATGAGAAAAAGCCCTGGGAATTGTTGGCAGGCAGGCCACCTCCCACGTTCCCTCTGTCAGCAACACGGGAGGAAAAAAAAGCACATTGAATTTCACAGCTTGGAAAATTAGCAATGATTGTCTCGATTGCTGGGATCTTGGAAGGCTTTTCTTTGTAAATTTCCAAGCGCCTGCGTGTTTGGATAATGCAGTCATTGTGTTACAGGCTACCTGAGCAGTTCTGCCTCCTTCTCCCCCAGGTCTCCAATGGGTGCTGCTGCTGGTCTCGGGGTCCACGGGCTGCAGCGTCGTGTGTCGGGAACATTGCCTAGAACCTCGCTCAATGAGCGACTGTGTCTGTCTTGGCTCAGGCTGGAGCGTGGCGTCCAAGGGAGCCTGGGCCTGAATAAAGACAGGCTTTCTTTCCCTGCCTGCTCACAGAGGGGGATTCTGAAGGTGGCAGGCGAGACAGAGTGAGCAGTGTTCGGGGACGTGGCCCACCTTCCCGAGTAGTTTTCCACCTCGACAGACCCGCGAAGAGCGCTGGCCGTGGAGAGGGTTTTCCAAGTGCACTGTGCAGGTCGGGCAGGCTGGCC